>SJYT01080116.1:26724-48621 GCA_006410635.1 Cephalophus harveyi | reverse complement strand
GAAATTCATTAGATCTGAAACTCATTGCTTTGATAGGATATTTTTATTAATGGATTTTTCCAATTGGTTTTTTAAATATGATTTTTTTTATTATCAGCATAATTTTAAAATTAATTTTTTAAATGGTGTATAGTTGATTTGCAATGTTGTGTTAGTTTGTGCTGTATAGCAAGGTGAGTCCATTATACATATATCCACTCTTTTTTAGATTCTATTTCCATACAAGTCATTACACAGTATTGAATATAGAGTTCCCTGTGCTATTCAGTAAGTTCTTATTAGTTACCTATTCTATCTATATCTATTCTATTCTATATAAAGTAGTGTGTATATGTCAGTTTCAATCTCCCAATTTATCCCTCTTCTCCCTTTCCCTGTTGATAACCATGGGTTTGTTTCCTTCATCTGTAACTCAACTTCTGTTTTGTAAATAGCTTCATTTGTACTATTTCTTTAGATTCCACATAAATGATATCATATGATATTTGTCTTTTTCTGTCTGACTTCACTCAGTATGACAATTTCTACGTTCATCCATGTTGCTGCAAATAGCATTATGGCATTCTTTCTTTATGACTGAGTAGTACTCCATGGTATATATGTACCACATCTTTATTCATTCTTCTATCAATAGACATTTAGGTAGCTTCCATGTCAATTGTAAATAGTGCTGCTGCTGCTGCTGCTGCTGCTAAGTTGCTTCAGTCATGTCTGACTCTGTGCGACCCCATAGATGGCAGCCCACCAGGCTCCCCTATCCCTGGGATTCTCCAGGCAAGAACACTGGAGTGGGTTGCCATTGCCTTCTCCAATGCGTGAAAGTGAAGACGGTCAGTCAAGCTATTGTAAATAGTGCTACAGTGAACACTGGGGTGCATGTATCCTTTTGAATTATGGTTTCTCCAATTATATGCCCAAGAGTAAGATTGCTGGATTGTATGCTAGCTTTACTGTTAGTCTCTAAATTTATCTCCATGCTGTTCTCCATAGTGTCTATACCAATTTACATTTCCACCAACAGTGTTGGAGAATTCCCTTTTCTCCACACCCTCTCTAGCATTCATTCTTGTAGATGTTTTTAAATATGATTTTTACTCTCTACTTTTTCAGTTGTTTTACATGTAAGTTTGTCCATAATCTTTCCATTTCAAGCAATTCAGTTCAGTTCAGTTCAGTCGCTCAGTAGTGTCCGACTCTTTGTGACCCCATGAATCGCAGCACGCCAGGCCTCCCTGTTCATCACCATCTCCCGGAGTTCACTCAGACTCACGTCCATCGAGTCCGTGATGCTCTCATCCTCGGTCGTCCCCTTCTCCTCCTGCCCCCAATCCCTCCCAGCATCAGAGTCTTTTCCAATGAGTCAACTCTTCTCATGAGGTGGCCAAAGTACTGGAGTTTTAGCTTTAGCTTCATTCCTTCCAAAGAAATCCCAGGGCTGATCTCCTTCAGAATAGACTGGTTGGATCTCCTTGCCGTCCAAGGGACTCTCAAGAGTCTTCTCCAACACCACAGTTCAAAAGCATCAATTCTTCGGCACTCAGCCTTCTTCACAGTCCAACTCTCACATCCATACATGACCACAGGAAAAACCATAGCCTTGACTAGACGGACCTTAGTCGGCAAAGTAATGTCTCTGCTTTTGAAAATGCTATCTAGGTTGGACATAACTTTTCTTCCAAGGGGTAAGTGTCTTCCAATTTAATGGCTGCAGTCACCATCTGCATTGATTTTGGAGCCCAAAAAAATAAAGTCTGGCACTGTTTCCACTGTTTCCCCATCTATTTCCCATGAAGTGATGGGACCAGATGCCATGATCTTCGTTTTCTGAATGTTGAGCTTTAAGCCAACTTTTTCACTCTCCTCTTTCACTTTCATCAAGAGGCCTTTTAGCTCCTCTTCACTTTCTGCCATAAGGGTGGTGTCATCTGCATATCTGAGGTTATTGATATTTCTCCCGGCAATCTTGATTCCAGCTTGTGTTTCTTCCAGTCCAGCGTTTCTCATGATGTACTCTGCATATAAGTTAAATAAGCAGGGTGACAATATACAGCCTTGACGCACTCCTTTTCCTATTTGGAACCAGTCTGTTGTTCCATGTCCAGTCCTAACTGTTGCTTCCTGACCTGCATACAGATTTCTCAAGAGGCAGGTTAGGTGGTCTGGTATTCCCATCTCTTTCAGAATTTTCCACAGTTTATTGTGATCCACACAGTCAAAGGCTTTGGCATAGTCAATAAAGCAGAAGTAGATGTTTTTCTGGAACTCTCTTGCTTTTTCCATGATCCAGCGGATGTTGGCAATTTGATCTCTGGTTCCTCTGCCTTTTCTAAAGCCAGCTTGAACATCAGGGAGTTCACGGTTCACGTATTGCTGAAGCCTGGCTTGGAGGATTTTGAGCATTACTTTACTAGCATGTGAGATGAGTGCAATTGTGCAGTAGTTTGAGCATTCTTTGGCATTGCCTTTCTTTGGAATTGGAATGAAAACTGACCTTTTCCAGTCCTGTGGCCACTGCTGAGTTTTCCAAATTTGCTGGCAGATTGAGTGCAGCACTTTCACAGCATCATCTTTCAGGATTTGAAAGAGCTTAACTGGAATTCCATCACCTCCACTAGCTTTGTTCGTAGTGATGCTTTCTAAGGCCCACTTGACTTATTATACAGTATAAAAATATGTCCTTTTTTCATTCAAATGTAGAAAGAGATTAAAAGTGTCTAATGCATATGCTACATGAGTCTTATTTATTTTTCTTTTGCAGGGGGGAGGTGAAAAGCCATCTTTTAAATTCTGCTCAACATCTTACAAAGGAGAAAATTGAAATAGAATGTTTTCCTTTTTTAAAATAGTGTTTTTCCTGGTGGTACAGCTCTTGGCCATTCTGTCAAAGTCTGGTCCAAAGTCTTATTCCAGTACTAGATTATCAAGTTTTCCAAAATCAGCATAAACCCGGGAATATTTTGCCTTTTTCTTACTCCCTCTCTAATTAATAGCAACAATAATAACAATAATAGATGGGAACCCCACTCCAGTACTCTTGCCTGGGAAATCCCACGGACAGAGGAGCCTGGTAGGCTGCAGTCCATGGGGTCGCGAAGAGTCAGACACGACTGAGCGACTTCCCTCCCTTTCCCTTCCATTATTATAATTTAGTGTTTCTGGATGTGGAAACGTAGTAAGAAGGAATGAGAAATTTGTGAGATAATGATAATGCATGCTTTTCTAAACTTTATAGTAAATACAATTGGACTGACTCCTCAAAACCCATGACATAAACAGTGAAATCTGTATTCTTTCCATCCTAAAGAAATAAAAGTAGGGGCTCAGAGAAGATAAATGTGCAAGCTGATATGGCCAGTAAATGGCAGAGTTGATTAAGAATCCAAGCATCTCTACTCTGCTACTGGTTTGCAATGTTTACACAATCATATTCTCTAATTCTGAAGCTACAATTCAGAAGCTCTGAATTTCTGTCTCCACCCTAACTTGGAACTCTCAGGAAACATGACATCACAATTAAGGCCATGGGCTCCAGAGGCACCTAGACTTAACTTTACATTCCCATTCCTCCATTACCATCTCAAGGAAGCCTCACAAGTTAGTTTCTCCAAGCCTTAAGTTCCTCATCTGTAAAACAAAGATTGTTATGAAACTTAAATACAGTAACAAATGTAAAAGTCTTGACCACAATAAGTGTTGCATAAATCATTGCTACCAGCACTTCACTTTATGCTGATTTCTCTTTTCCCAATTTTATATATATATATATACACACACACACACATACATACTTTTGGAGGAAAGTGAAAACCCATATAGGTTTCACTGTGCACAAATGCTGACCACACACAGAGAGCCCTCCCCTAGGCACTTACATTTTACCTCTTAGACACCTTGGAATTATGGCAAAGGTTCTTGAATGTAGATGTACATGAAGAATTTCTTTAAACTGAAAAAGTAATATGTCTTACAGACCTATGTGACCATTTCTTTTATCTCTAGGTTTTTTATTTCATAATAAACAAACTGAAATTTTACTAAAAGCCTTTACTGAATTCCAGTATAGATTTTCCTGATGAACAAATAGAGTATCACTATAATTATAGATGGGATTGGAAAGCATTGCTTTGTGAAAAAATACTTAACATTATTCAAAAGGAATGGGAATCAACATTGGCTTTCAAATTTCAGTCAACCTGATTTTATAAGTATTTCTAAAATCAGATAGTCCAATTTGATATTGATTCCTCAATCAATTCCTCAATTTGATATTGAATCCTCAAGGCTAGAGGATTCCATTTCATTTATGGATCAGATTCATTTCCTTAAATGTATCCTAACAACTAAATGGGCTTCCCTGGTGGCTCAGAGGTTAAAGCGTCTGCCTCTGATGCGGGAGACCCGGGTTCGATCCCTGGGTCGGGAAGATCCCCTGGAGAAGGAAATGGCAATCCACTCCAGTATTCTTGCCTGGAGAATCCCATGGGCGGAGAAGCCTAGTAGGTTACAGTCCACGGGGTCACAAAGAGTCGGACACGACTGAGTGACTTCACCTCACCTCACCTCACCTCAACAACTAAATATGGATCAGGTTTGGTAAAATAATCATATTTAACAAAAAATACCCTGTTTTTCCCTTGCTCTTTTTAATTTTGTTGTCATTCCAAAAACATAGGGTTGAAATACAGTAGCAATAATGTGATGATGAGAAACTCAAGTATAATTTCAAGGGATTAATTCAAAGATACCTCAGGATCTTTGTAAGAATATTAGGTGGTGGTGATTGCATTAATATACTTGTGTACATAAATTCAGAGTATTTCTGTATCATTTACCATGTTCTTAGTAACAAGGAATTGGAGAATGAAATGGCAACCTACTCCAGTACTTTTGCCTGGAAAATCCCATGGACGAAGGAGCCCGGTAGGCTACAGTCCATGGGGTCGCTAAAAGTTGGACACGATTGAGTGACTTCACTTTCTCTTTTCACTTCCGTGCATTGGAGAAGGAAATAGCAACCCACTCCAGTCTTCTTGCCTGGAGAATCCCAGGGATGGCGGAGCCTGGTAGGCTGCCGTCTACGGGGTCGCACAGAGTCGGACACGACTGAAGCGACTTAGCAGCAGCAGCAGCAGTAACAAGGAATACAGGTTCAAAATGGATTATACATTAAGGAAAATACTGGCTTTCATAGCTGGAAATTCAGGGGTTATGATGAACCTTGGAGGAGGCTTTGTCCAGTGGCGCTGGTTGGGTTCCACCTCCCTGGTGGTTCAGCTGGTAAAGAATCCCCCTGCAATGTGGGAGACCTGGGTTCAATCCCTGGGTTGGGAAGATCCCCTAGAGAAGGGAAAGGCCACCCACTCCAGTATTCTGGCCTGGAGAATTCCATGGACTGCATAGTCCATGGGGTTGCGAAGAATCGGACACGGCTGAGCAACTTTCACTTTCATGGTTCTCTCAGCTGTGTCCCACTCCCTACATAACATGATCCTCAGGATGGAGCAGAACAGCATCAGAAAATACAAGCCCCATAACAACAAATGACTACAGCCTAGAGAAGAAAAAAATAGCTTTCAGAACTCTTCCATAAAGGAGAGGCAACTTCTTTCCTAATCTCCCTTCAAATGTGTTTGGTTAAAATTGAGTTGCATGCTCATTTGTATACCAGTGTTTGAGGTGGTAGAGTAATGGAATTATGGCCATGCAGCATTAACTGCCCCTGAGGTTCTTGGCTACATAATAAAAGGGTAATGAATACACAAAATTGGGATTCTCTTGGGAAGAAATAAGTGGAGAACATGTACTTCTACATAGGCAACCATCAGTGTCTTCTACCTCTTACCATCTGAGCCACCAGGGAAGCCTCTTCCAATATCTACCCATTCATTTTTTTAAGAGGTATTAACTGAGATAGTTAAGATCCCGAAACATAAATATTCCTTCTGATATACACTTGGAAGAAAACTACAAATGTTTTAAGTATTAAATAAATTGGCTTGAGCTATGAAATTCTTATACTGCTGGCAAGCAACCATGTCACAAGGCATGGACAAGATTAAACTTTAATGGATGACTGGGATAAGTCCAAGTAAAGGAAAGGAGGCCTCTGCAAATATGTTTCATGCTCATATAAGGATGCATATCGCCTCTTAAAAATGTAAACCAGAAGATTTCATGCAAGCTAGCATTAAAGAGGAAAAACAAGTTTTCTCATGGAAAGCACTCAGCTTTGGGATAGGTACCCAACAATGGGATGGTATTAAGATTCATATAATGCCAGATACTACTATGGTCCGAGATTAATTTTAACCAGTGATCTGTTCAGAACCCAGTAATAAAAAATACTTCCTTGGAAATGAGGTTTTCTTTACAAAGAGATTTATATATGACTTAATATTTACCATGAATTTTTTAAATGAGAAATAAAGATTTTCAGAGGTCTAATAAAATCAAGAGAAAAACAAAGATTTTCTGGAAATGCTGTTTTGGAGTGTTGACTGCATCAAAGAACAAAATGTATATTTTTAATTTTAGAATTTCTTTTTATTCATGCCTTATAATTGTTCTTAAAACAATTACAGATCTCTTTCCAAAGAAGAAATTGTGCTCTTCTCTAAAACTAATTTAACTTTGAAAAATACTTTATATTAACTGATTATCTAAGCATTTATAAAATGGATAGTATATCCAGAAAGAATTAAAATACATAGTTCCTGCCCTCAAAGAACTTAAAACCTATTTGAAGATATCAATCTAAAATATAAGAAGCAATAGCCAAGAAAATATAACATTTAATTAATTACTAAATTGTGCATCAGGGCATAGTGATATAGAAAAGACTGGATGAAGAAAATCATACCAAATCTACAGAAGCTTTACTAACATCATACTAACATCTCTTGGAGTATTCACCATGTACCACATGTGTTTAATAGCTTACCATTTAATCCCACTACAACCCTATACATTGCAATCATTAGCATCAATATTTTACAGACGAATTGAGGCTTAGAGAGATTAACTTGCCCACGTTGAAAAGTTAGTAAAAAGCAGAACTGGGAAATGAACCCATATAGTCAAATCCTACCATGTGATTGCTTAGCTACTAAGGTATTCTGCCTTCATGGAATAAGACAAACTCAATGAGCATTTTGAAGACTTAGTGGTCCTTCTAAATTGAGGATGGAGAGAAGTATTTTAAGAAGGAGGACCAAAACCATTGAGGGCATAGTCTCTGGAGTGTCCATGGTACATTTTAAGGCCCTTATAAGAAACTGCCCAAACTGAATCCAAAGTTTGAAAACATTGAACGTGAAGACAAAATTGGGCAAATTCAGTGGAGTTGGGTTACAGAGATTAACAAAGGCACTGAAGAGTTTTATGAAACAATTTTTCAGTTTTTTTTTCAATATAAAATAACTGTTTGAAGTCTTTCATCTCCTCTCTGTCTCATCCTCAGCTGCATCTTCAAATTCCAAAAGACTTGAAATGAATCACAGAAGTCCACCCGACATCTTTCAGACCTTTAGATTAAACTCAAAAGCATAGAAGTGTTCTTAATAGCTAAAAGGTTAATGCTTTTCAATCCTGGATCAGCCGACCCTAAGGAGATGGCAAGAGACATCCTGGTGACCTGGAAATCCCACAGGCCCCCCCCAAGTGACCTCCCAGGGGTACTTCTCTACATTCCACACACTTGGCAGTCTGGTCTCGCCCTGCCAGTCTGAAATGGAATGCAGTCTCACACCCTGTCAGAACAGAGGTTTTCCTACACTGAAGTGGAAATAGTTCCAACCCTGGAACAGCTTATACATGCATGTTTATAAACATGTGGTTAATCTCTGGGAGAAACCACAAAAACTGGCCATTGTGATTGCCTCAGAGAAAGAGAGTTTGGTAGTTGGGAAACATTCAAAGAAACGTACTTTGCATCTCCCTACCCACCCCTTGACTTCTCTTTGAAGGGTATACATGTATTATTGTGTATTTGAAAATATGCTTATTGCAAATGAATTAACTTTTTAGTGGCTTTTTTGCCTGTCCCACAATGCACTCAAAACATCATTGCCAGCCAGTTCCCCAAGGCACAGCTCTTATCATACTCGGCCCCTAGTCACAAACCTTCAGTGCATGCCCACCACTGATAATGAGTTCCCAAGGTTCACATGAAACTGATTATCTAAGCATTTATAAAATGGATAGTATATCCAGAAAGAATTAAAATACATAGTTCCTGCCCTCAAAGAACTTAAAACCTATTTGAAGATATCAATCTAAAATATAAGAAGCAATAGCCAAGAAAATATAACATTTAATTAATTACTAAATTGTGCATCAGGGCATAGTGATATAGAAAAGACTGGATGAAGAAAATCATACCAAATCTACAGAAGCTTTACTAACATCATACTAACATCTCTTGGAGTATTCACCATGTACCACATGTGTTTAATAGCTTACCATTTAATCCCACTACAACCCTATACATTGCAATCATTAGCATCAATATTTTACAGACGAATTGAGGCTTAGAGAGATTAACTTGCCCACGTTGAAAAGTTAGTAAAAAGCAGAACTGGGAAATGAACCCATATAGTCAAATCCTACCATGTGATTGCTTAGCTACTAAGGTATTCTGCCTTCATGGAATAAGACAAACTCAATGAGCATTTTGAAGACTTAGTGGTCCTTCTAAATTGAGGATGGAGAGAAGTATTTTAAGAAGGAGGACCAAAACCATTGAGGGCATAGTCTCTGGAGTGTCCATGGTACATTTTAAGGCCCTTATAAGAAACTGCCCAAACTGAATCCAAAGTTTGAAAACATTGAACGTGAAGACAAAATTGGGCAAATTCAGTGGAGTTGGGTTACAGAGATTAACAAAGGCACTGAAGAGTTTTATGAAACAATTTTTCAGTTTTTTTTTCAATATAAAATAACTGTTTGAAGTCTTTCATCTCCTCTCTGTCTCATCCTCAGCTGCATCTTCAAATTCCAAAAGACTTGAAATGAATCACAGAAGTCCACCCGACATCTTTCAGACCTTTAGATTAAACTCAAAAGCATAGAAGTGTTCTTAATAGCTAAAAGGTTAATGCTTTTCAATCCTGGATCAGCCGACCCTAAGGAGATGGCAAGAGACATCCTGGTGACCTGGAAATCCCACAGGCCCCCCCCAAGTGACCTCCCAGGGGTACTTCTCTACATTCCACACACTTGGCAGTCTGGTCTCGCCCTGCCAGTCTGAAATGGAATGCAGTCTCACACCCTGTCAGAACAGAGGTTTTCCTACACTGAAGTGGAAATAGTTCCAACCCTGGAACAGCTTATACATGCATGTTTATAAACATGTGGTTAATCTCTGGGAGAAACCACAAAAACTGGCCATTGTGATTGCCTCAGAGAAAGAGAGTTTGGTAGTTGGGAAACATTCAAAGAAACGTACTTTGCATCTCCCTACCCACCCCTTGACTTCTCTTTGAAGGGTATACATGTATTATTGTGTATTTGAAAATATGCTTATTGCAAATGAATTAACTTTTTAGTGGCTTTTTTGCCTGTCCCACAATGCACTCAAAACATCATTGCCAGCCAGTTCCCCAAGGCACAGCTCTTATCATACTCGGCCCCTAGTCACAAACCTTCAGTGCATGCCCACCACTGATAATGAGTTCCCAAGGTTCACATGAACTGATTTCCTGGTATAATCTATGTTCACACCACATTTTGAAGTAGGTTACGCCTCATACGACAAGTAGTAATATGGCATGTAGTGAATTTAAAAATTTATTCAGGGCTACACAGCTAACTGGTCATACTGCTGAGACTTGGCCCTGGAACACATGCCTCCTTCTATAATATACAGTTTCTTACGTACACTATATTAAATTAAATCAAAACTCTTTAGCCTACCATTGATTTCCAACCTTCCTGAGAAGTTTTCTCATACAAATCCCTAACATCTATCCTTTGCTCCAGGGAAACTGGTACTTAAACACGGGTTCCTCAAATATCCCTCATTCAACTATCATTGTACCTTTCCTTGTTTTCTTTCTGGTCCTTTAGAATGTCTCCCCACTTCATTTGTCACTTATGAAAATCTTCCACGGTTAACCACAAGTGGTCCTCATTAAGGCACCTTTCCTGAATTCCCCCAGTTCTCAACTATTCTCTTCTCCATACTTTATTGTACCACTCACAAAACTACATGTTAGTCTTAAATTATAATTAACTTGGTGTTTGTCTTAACCTAACTAAAAACTGTAAACATTGAGAAGAAAGATCATGGCTCTCCATGTTCATTTTCCCAGATATCTAGGAAACTATTTTCACTTATTAGAGCCTCAGAAACATTTGTTGAATTCAGTTTGATAACTGATATTCTGGAACACCAGGGGTGCATTGTAAGATGAAGCAGACTTTGGAGAAAACCCAGAAACTGATTTTACAGTAGAGATCGTGAAGTGGTGATCTGTGACACTCTGAAAGACGTGCGTGTTGTTAGCACAGGGTCATTTCTTTTGAGGGTTTAATTTTTAATTTGAATTATTTTCCAGCATTAAAAGCAGAACATCTCATGTGAAAATCTAAATTTCTAGTTTTTTTAAAAAATGGGAAAATCTAGCAAGACAGTGTCTGTCCTACCACATGACACAATTGGCTAGAATTAGTAAAACCTGCCCATTTTCATGATGGTACAGGCCCTCTGGTGCACCACAGCCCACCATTCATGGTTGTCTTACACTGCGGGAGCTATACTGATTTATGATACCTGTTGGATGCTATATATTCATATTTGCAATTCCTATTGAAATGGTGATCCTTTTTCCTTTTGAAAAGAGTCCCTAAGTCTCATTAACTCTACAGAGAGCTCTGCACCTCTTTCAAGAATGGCCTGGTGAAAGCTATTTTCTCAACCATCTTTGAAAGAGGAACTTACCCTCCTCATATAGGAAATCCTCAATTAGAAGTTAAGTCAGGGGACTTCCCTGATGGTCCAGTGGCTAAGACACTGTTCTCTCAATGCTGAGGGCCCAAGTTCGATCCCTGGTTGGGTAACTAGACCCCACATGCGGCAACTAAGAGTTTGCATGCCATAACTAAAGATTTTGCAAGCTGCAAGTAAGACCTGACACAGCCAAATAAATAAGTTTGTTAAAAATTTATTTATTGAAATTGGAGGATAATTACTTTTAATGTTGTGATAGCCTCTGCCATATATCAACTGAATTGGCCATAGGCCTACATGTGTCCCGTCCCTCCTGAACCCCCCTCCCACCTTCCTCCCCACACTATCCCTCAAGGTTGTCACAGAGCACCAGCTTTGGGTTCCCTGCTTCATATTTCAAACTCCTGCTGGCTATCTATTTTACATATGGTAATGTATATGTTTTAATGTTATTTTCTCAAATCATCCCACCCTCTCAATATTTTTTTTAAACCAGTTAGGTCAGTTGTTACATTTGGGTGTATTAATGGAAATAGAGAAAACTTCTATACAAAGAAACAAAACTGTCATTTGAACTACAGAACGTCACACTGAGACATTGCCAGGGGAGCTACCTACTAGTGGCCATAAGCAGGGAGCAGAATACTATGCAGGTGACAGAATTCCATAGCAAGGAGGGATCTGAAGAAAGACAATCCAATGCTTTTATTATTTTTATGACATTCCTACCAAATTGATTTTTAAAATCTTCAATTCTCCAATGAGGGCAAGCCCCCATTTAAATTTTCACAATTTGTACTTCAAAAGAATTCTTTTTCGCATGTAGGAAAAAAATGATTTATTGTAACTTTTCCCCCAATAGTCCTTCATTTTCCCTCTGGGGTAATGGTAATCACATGATAGACTTTTTTTATATTTAAAGATGATAATCATGACCTCCCTGATGACTCAAACAGTAAAGATGCTGCCCACAATAGGGGAGACCTGTGTTTCATCCCTGGGTCAGGAAGATCTCCTGGAAAAGGAAATGGCAGCCCACTCCAGTATTCTTGCCTGGAAAATCCCATGCACATAGGAGCCTGGCAGGCTACAGTCCATGGAGTCTCAAAAAAAGGTTAGGACATGACTTCAGTTCAGTTCAGTTCAGTCTCTCAGTCATGTCCGACTCTGCGACCCCATGAATCGCAGCATGCCAGGCCTCCCTGTCCATCACCATCTCCTGGAGTTCACTCAGACTCGTGTCCATCGAGTCCGTGATGCCATCCAGCCATCTCATCCTCGGTCGTCCCCTTCTCCTCCTGCCCCCAATCCCTCCCAGCATCAGAGTCTTTTCCAATGAGTCAGCTCTTCTCATGAGGTGACCAAAGTACTGGAGTTTCAGCTTTAGCATCATTCCTTCCAAAGAAATCCCAGGGCTGATCTCCTTCAGAATGGACTGGTTGGATCTCCTTGCAGTCCAAGGGACTCTCAAGTGTATTATACTTTCTTCATCATGTTGCTCAAAGCCTCCCATTCTTCCGGTGAAACACCTATGGCTTCCCGGGTTGTTTCTTCTCTCATTATATTCCACCACATTCTTGGCAGCCCAAACTGCCCAGAGCGTTACAGGTATTATCATGTCCAACGGAGCATAGCAGAGGATATTGAATCATTTCACTATAATAGCTTTATCTATGCAGTCTTAAAGCTTAATTAGTTATTTTGGGAGCTGCAAATCTCTGTGGACTCACACATGGTTGCACTCGACTGGAACCCCCAACTTCTGTTAAAGTTCATCTTTACCATCGTGTACTTCCACAATTGGACATTTGGACTTCATATCTATCCCTATTAAGTCTCATCGTGTTTATATTGGCCCATTATTCCAACCTGTCAAGGTTGGATTTGATTCTAGAACTCTTCTTTATTTCTATCTCTGCAAAGTTGATGTGTATGTAGTCAATTCTTCCCTCCAAGTCAGTAAAAAATAGGCAGAGTAGGACAAGACTTTGCTTCAGGGCCTCCTTCCTGGTTTCCAGATTCAAGCTGGTCCCTCAGTTTTTTGGAGAAGAGCCATTTACCTGTCAATGGCCTACTCAACTCTGCTGTCAGCTCTGGGAAAAGAATGTTCAAGTGCACATGCATACACATAAATATACACTTTCCTTGGGAGAGAATTCATAGCTTCCACCAGATCTTCAGAGAGTTTCCTGACATAAAAAAATATTAAGAAACATTAACTTTGTAAATTCTCTGAACATCCAATATATTAAAATATCTATTTTTTAAACCTAACAATCATTATTTATTGGGTACCTACTGTGTGCCAGGAGAGCTCTAACTATTGAGATTTTTAGAACACAATAGACCAATCCCCTGCCTTCATGACATTTACATTCTAGTGAGGCAGAATGCTAGACCATAATGACCAAGAGTAATAAGGAAGCCAGTAGTATGTTTAATACTGATAAATGCCAAGGAACAAAAATAATGCAGTGGATATAAAGTGTTGAGCAAGAAGGCTCCCTCTCATCTCACAAATGAGATGACATTTGTGTTAATACAGCAGCAAATGCAAGACACCCTGTTAGACCAGACTCTTAGTCTACCCCCAACAGAGTAAGCCAGGGGAAATAGTGGAGATGATTTGGGAGAGGTTGTGCGTGGGGAAGCCAGAATGGTTCTTCAACATAGGTTGGGGGGAGAGGGGTTCCTCCTCGGGTGCATTTGGAAATGTGGAGGAGAGGTGTTTTTATTGTTACAATGACTCTGGGGCCCTACTGACCCTTAAGGGGAGCAGAGACACTCTGTAGAGTTGTTTCGTATGCTGGAAAACTGTCTTGCCTCCAATGTCAACATCATCCCATTGAAAGACCCCGAGTAATTTTAGCCATTGTATAAACTCTGGACTTTACTCTGAATGAGATGGGAAGCCATTAGAGATCTCAGTGAAGAAGAATGAATGGTCTAATGCGTTTATCAAGGCTCAGCCTAGCCATCCTGTTGAAGATGAAGGAGACCACGGCAGAAGCACAGAGATCAGTTCAGAGATTGTCACAATAATCCATGTAAAAGATGATGATGGCTGGACCAGGGAGGTAGGAAGGAAGAGATGAAAATTGGTTGGATTCTGAGTAAATACTTAAGATTGACAGGTATTGATGATGCAGTAGAAGTGGTATGAGAGAGAAAGAGAAGAAGAGGATGAATCCATGATTTTAGGTGTGATAAGAATCTATCATTTGGAAGGATAGAACTGTCATTTGTAGTTGTGAAGGAGAACAATTTTAGTTGGAAGTGAAGTATTAGGAAGAAGGCCACGTGACATAGCTACTTAGACTGATGGATGAATGCAAGTATATAAGAGTTTGTATTGTATGTAGATACAAAGAGATAAAGATACAGATATGAGAACCGACATAGACAAAATATAGAGATAGAGACATAGAAAGAAATCTAAAAGAGACCAAAAATGTTAACACCAGCTATCTCTAGTTTTTTTTTTTAATTTAATCTGCAGGTTTTTCTTTTACACATTTCCTAGATTAATTACATTAAGCATGTCTTAATTTTGTGAAATGTAAAACCTTTGAATATCTGCAACACTACTTCATATAGTTTATTTATGAAAGCAACAGAGATCTGCTTTGATTTTGCTTTTCTGTGGACTCGGCCCCTCTGCCTCCAACTGCTTACTCATCAGTTAGCAATGGACTCCCCGCTTGCGAGGCCACTTGTCAGGATTTAAAATCTTAGCCTTACTCTACTGTGGTCATTATAAGCATGCAAGACATTTCCAGACCCCCAAGATTTTCATTCCGAGGAGAAATGGGGGAATTGTTAGCAGCTGGATCCTCTTTGAAAGAGCAAGCCACACATATTTATAGAGCTTTAGGGGATCGTAGGAGGAGCAAAACAATTGTCACTCAGGTCCTCTTTCTTGGCAGCACCTCAAAGCTTACCAAGTGAGAACAAGAGTGCCCAGCTGCCCCGAACAGCCAGAGAGAGTGAAATTTAAAACTTGAATTGCCTCTCTCTTCTCATTATGTATTATTTGTCAATCACAGATAAAAAGTGGTTTTTGCCCTCCAGCCGCTAGCCCTGGGGCGCACATATCACTCAGCAGTGCCACTTTCTTCTGGAACATTGCAAGAAAAATCAGTGATTACACCTTTCACTGAAAGGAAGTGTGGTCTTTGTCCTTTTTTTTTTCTTTTTTCATTTTAACCTGATGGTTTAAACTAAGAAGGCAAGTCACTTGGAAAAAAATAAGTAAACTTGGTTGTTATGGTGATAGACATCTTAAATATGAGAATAATATCTATTAGTACACAGATGCTTTCCTCTTTCCTATTGGAGCCAACATGTCTGAAAAGTACTTGATGGCTACAGCCTAGTGGGAGAGGGAGATTGTACTCCTTTGTACCAGACCTTGCAAATAAGCAATAAAATGCACACTATCACTCCATATGAAATGCGGACTTTTAAAAATAGATTCATTTTGATGCCCACCTTTCAAGCTTGCTTTACAACATCGAAACACATTGCCCTCATTTGTACATTTCACTCATGTGACAATGGAGCCCTTTTTAAAATTTTTTCACACCATTTAGGACTCAGTAACTTTTTATTGTACTGTATAGGGAGTGAAGATATGAAGCTCAGATATATTTTCAGTTCCTATGATAAATATACATTAAGCCATACTGCACACAGCTTTCTGTCTAATATTCTTAAAAAGTGAAGTGAAGTGAAGTGAAGTCGCTCAGTCGTGTCCGACTCTTTGCGACCCCGTGGACGGTAGCCTACCAGGCTTCTCTGTCCATGGGATTCTCTAGGCAAGAATACTGGAGTGGGTTACCATTTCCTTCTCCAGGGGATCTTCCCGACCCAGGGATCGAACCCGGGTCTCCCGCATCGGAGGCAGACGCTTTAACCTCTGAGCCACCAGGGAAGCCCAAAACATCACCTCAGTTATTCAAGCACATTCTAATAGGAAACATCAGCATCCCTTTGTGTCTCAAATTTGCACCTTTGACTTGTATAAAGGAGAAAAGTCCCAATACAGCAATGCTGAAGTTTTTAGATTTCTTTAACCAGGAAAAGTGCACTGAAGGCATTAGTAGGCACATCTCTGATTCTTTTTTAAGTTAAATACCACTCACCAAACAATTCAAAATTCAAAAAGTATGCATTTTACAGGAGGATCAAAATGCTAACATAATTGATGACCTTCAATGAAACAGATCCTGTTACAGTAAGACAGTATTGGCTCCCTACCATTCTTTTCTTTTTGTCATAATTCTATCTAGGAACAGAAATTGATGCTAACTGGAAAAATCCAATCATGGAAGCCCCAGCAGGTTCAGCTTCCCCTTTCATGTTCTAATTTACATGGAAATGTGAGGTGATCACATTGTCATAAATTTTACAGAATGTAGGTCAGGGCAGTAAGGACAGTCAATAGTTTGGGCCCACCTACTGCTTCAAGCTTCTTATTTTCTGTGGGCAGGATATGGACCCTGCAGTAAGTTCAGGTTCAAAGGGAAGGCACTGAACTGGCCAGGCTTCCGGCCAAAGCTGTGCATCGTCAAGGCATTTCACATGGTTTCCATCTAAAGCTACAGAAGACTGGGGCAAGTCTGTCTGTACCGATGAATGTGTCTGTGCAGACTGCCACCTCGACTGGTTCTGATTTACACCTAATTCTCTCCAGGATCCCGAGAAGTGAACTTTGCTGAACTTCGTAGAAGTTCAACCTTTGTAACCAGAACTGAAATCCCAGAAGTTCTGTCTGGAATTCAATTTCAAAATGAAGACATGTCTTTCCAAGTTACATGTTTCCAACTATTGTTGATTATTTGGCCCCGATAGCTGTCATGTCTAATGTTGTACATTCCTAAACATCTAGGTAGTGTAAGAGAACTGGAACTTAGAGGACCAGCACCATGGAGTGGGTGGTTGCAGAACATCTACAGTTTCAAAGTGTGTCTCATTAAAGGAAGCTTCCAAATACGTGAGGATATTGCAGTGGCCCTTGGCAACAAGACTCTATTAGTTGCTTTTAATGTTCTTTATATCTCTTTTCTCTTCTCAACTAATCCATCAAAACCGAGATAATAAGTCCAAACTGAATGCTTACCCTTGCTTTGTTGATTCTACGGGTTTTCAATTTTATGCCTTTGTTCTCTTGTCCTTTACCTGAGCTACTTTTCTCTTTTTGCCATATGTTCATAGTCTCACTAATCATAAGGCTCCATTTACAAGCTCTTCATCCATGAAGCCTTGCTTGACTCTATCAACTGGAAACCATCCCCCCTTTATCTGAACGCGCATAACTCTGAATGGCATGGCATTATCATCATGTATATATTATCTCCCTCACTAGACGATAAGATGCCTGAGGGCAAGACTATCACTCAATTGTTAGAAAAATGATGGAGTCACTCAAATGACATTCGTTGAAAGAATAATGAATGGGTAGATGGATATTCATTCAAATATAAAGTGACAGGAGGACATAAACATAGGCAGTATCATAACAGAAGGCTGCAGTGACAAAGAGCATTTAAAGAGGAAGGACACTTACAAGGTCCTCCCTGCCTTGGTGTCCTGTCAAGTTAATGCTCACTTCACCACCATGTGAGCCTCAGAAGGAAAAGCACCTCCCGGTCCTCATTCAAAGTTACATCCCCAGCCCCTTCAGCACAGTAACTGGCCCGTAACAGATACTCAATAAATGTTTTTTTGAATGAATAACATATTGAATTTTTAAAAGCAAAGACTCTCTATATAATGTAAGCCTCTTGTTATGCCCAAGTCGCAAAATCTCCCAATGACCACCAGGGAGCTGACATCCGATGCAAAAGCAAGAGAGTTTTTATTACCAAGCTCGAGCTGGGGCTCCCACCGATACCGACACAGCGGCTATAGGGAGGAGCCCCGGGTTTGGGATTACATTGCTTATATAGGGAGTATACGTGGAAAAAAAGGATTTCTAGGTAGGGGAACATCTGATTGGTCACTTTCTTTCCAAGGGTTGTGCGTTGGTTCTTGATTGGTCCCTATTGTCTAGGTAGACCTCAAGTTCCTGAGCGTTAAGTCAGGAGATTTTGGTCTAGGGTCCGATTGGCTCGTGGGCGGTGGGGTGAGATCAGGGGATTTCCAAAGGCTCTTTTCCTGGAACCTTACAAAATGGAGTTTTTCTGTTAACAAAATGGAGTAGCTTAGATTCTTCACTTTAAGCTAGAGAAGGAAGTTTTAGGGACATCAGGAGATGAGAAGATTAAAAAAAAACCAAAAACCTAAATCATCTTAAGGTAAACCACTAAAAAAATGGTCTCCCAGTTTCTACCTGTCTGACCTTGTCTGAGCCTCCTTGAGCTTTGAGTTCTCTTCCTGTTCAATGTCAAGTTGATGAGACAGCCACAAGTGATAATCTGTGTAAACTCAACCACTCTCTCATTAGCCCAGAAACAGATTATAAAAACTGATACTGGCTCTTGAGAGTTCTTCTGTAGAGTACTCTCTTATTTCCAGAATAGCTCCAAACCTGATAAGATCCACGCCTTTGGAGGAGAGATTAGCATCAGACCCAGTGGGGATTTTTAATCACATTAAAACAAGATAACATGTTATCTGAGAGAAAATTAATCCTCACTTCTAGGCTGTGTTATTTATGCAACTTGACAGATGGGAATTCTTTTAAATAGTTATCTGGTCCATTTCACTTCACAGGCTTTATTGCCTTGACATCGAAATATCTTTAATTTATAAGCATTCAAATGGTTCTTGATGAAAATAACTAGCAATTTTATTAGTTCTTGCTTCATAAAATAAATCATATAATCAAACTCCTAAAGATAGCATATTGATATCATATTTCCAATTAGATTTCCAGGTTTATAACATCAGGCACCCAAAGACAACAGCATAAATAAATTCATTTAGCTCAGCACTTACAACTTAATATTAGTTGGAAGAGATCTGCAGAAAATTGCCTGGGATGAAGGAAGGTGGATACATATTTGAATGAACTTTGTAAAACAAGTAACTGCTTGTTTAAAATTCCTTGCATTTCCAGACAGTTCTTGTGATTTTTGATGGTATCATATCCTATTTCAAAATATGTAAAACCTTTATTTATAGAACCAACTATTCACACTTCTTTTCACAAATTACTTTAAAATAGATTCCTCCCAAGTATGATTTCATTAGAAGTGAAAAGGAAAGTTTACCATATTTAACAAATTTTATCTACCTTGTTATGAAAAAATGAAAAATATAAATGAAATAACAAAGAGTTTAAGATATTTCAAATACCTTCTACAAATCTAGTAAATATCATTCATATATCAATTACTTAGCCAGGAAATTATTTCTCAATCACTAATATTAAGTGAAGCAAGTATAGGCAAAAGCTATTTAAATCCAGTTATATGAAAGTTAACATTACTACATATGTCAAATTACACCCAATGAGTGACCAGTTCTTCTTATTTACTTAAAAAGTTAGTCCCAAAAGCTCTCTGTTATCTGGCTTGTTACTGTTTATAATTGCAGTTATAATAGAAATCAAATTCCTATAAAGCCACATAAAGCATGTTAACATCACATTGTCAATTAAACTACAATTTTACAATGTCAGGTAACAAAAAGTTAAGAATATAAACAAATTCATTTAGTTCAAACACTTATTTTACCTTAAAATGTTCTACTTTGTGTGTGATATGAATTCTAGCAAACTACTCATAAGATGAATTCTAATCTTCAAAAACAAACTACAAAGGCCTGCATAATTACATTACTGACTTGGACTAATGCACTAAAACAGTTTCAGAATTTTGATAAGGAAAGCATTCACTCAATATTTTAGGTAATCATTAATTTTTAAGGTGAAAACACAAAGCATTACCTCAATGAGGATGAGTTCAAGCTTAATTGTAGGTTCCAAAATGTTGCATTAGTTAAAATATGACAGCCAACCACAAATCAGCATTTCTTTTTTACCCTCACTTATTTGTGGAACTGCTATGACCAAACTAAAGCTACGCTATCACATATTCCCTTTTTTGAAAATCGAAACTGATAAAGTAGGTAGAATAGCATTCTCGCTCCATTTTACATATGAGAAATTTGAGACTCAAAGAGTCTAAGTTCCTCAAGATCACACAGTTGGTAAACAGCAGACCCAGAGAACCAGATCGCCAGGAAAAGAATTTACCAGCAAAGTTAATGAAGCATTTGACACTCAGGTCAGCCAGAACTACCAGTTCTACTTTTCCTATATTCTTCCAAGAACCCTTATTTGCTTTTCTGTGCATCAACCTAATTTGTTTCCACTCTACTCACATGGTAGCATGTCTTCTATATGTGATCCATTTATTCCAGTCAGATGTTATTTTCCATTATCCTTGGATTCAAGTGTTGGTATCCTTACTCAGCTTTTGCTTTTGTAGGTTGTCAGTCGAAGGTCTTATAAATTTTTCTTCCTTTTAAAGTACTGTGTACCTGAGAGAAATCAGAAGAGCAGAAAAAAAATTCAGCCACGTCAAAAACATATCTTAGAGATTTGCTTGGCATACTGTCATTTAACAAACAGTCACTTGATTGATACTACCATGCATCTGAATATGACTGACAGAGTCAAAACCTAACAAGGAAGACATATAATAGGCCAGAGATGACCAACGTACTGTGGTATGTGCTCTAGTAGAGGCAACGAATTAGAGAGCTTCCAAGAGTAGGTACATAACACTGCCGGGGTTAGGGAAGGGAAACAGGCAAGGGACAATTGAAATAACCATTGAAATGTAAAGAAATCAGCAAAAGGTCAGTCCAGGCATAGTTGCCCAACCTGATGTGGCACTTTTAAGAATCTGCCCCTTACTGGCATTATTGGATGGTGTTCCACAGAATTTCCCCCCTGCATGCCCATTTTTATTAAACTTGTCTTCCTGAAACACCAGTTTTCACCAGCTTTGTATGACTCATCTGCTACTATAACTTGGCCTCCACCCAATCTGTTCGATAAAGGAGACTGTCTTACACTTTGATCCTAGCAACGGTTTATATCTCAGCATAATTGTAGGGAAGCAACTATGGATGACACCACACTCATTCAACCCAAAGTCTAGCAACTTTCAAGGATCCATAGCTCTTACAACACGGGAGACCTAGGTTCTATCCCTGGGTTGGGAAGATCTGGAGAAGGAAATGGCAACCCACTCCAGTATTCTTGCCTGGAAAATCCCATGGACGGAGGAGCCTGGCAGGCTGCAGTCCATGGGGTCGCAAAGAGTCAGACACGACTGAGTGACATTTAAAAAAAAAAAAAAGCTCCTTTAAGCATTCTTCTTTTCCAATTTGGATTCCTTTTATTTCTTTTTCTGCCCTGATTGCTGTGGCCAAAACTTCCAGAACTATGTTGAATAGTAGCTGTGAAAGTGGGCACCCTTGTCTTGTTCCTGACTTTAGGGGAAATGCTTTCAGTTTTTCACCATTGAGGATAATGTTTGCTGTGGGTTTGTCATATATAGCTTTTATTATGTTGAGGTATGTTCCTTCTATTCCTACTTTCTGGAGAGTTTTTATCATAAATGGATGTTGAATTTTGTCAAAGGCCTTCTCTACATCTATTGAGATAATCATATGGCTTTTATTTTTCAGTTTGTTAATGTGGTGAATTACATTGATCGATTTGCGGATATTGAAGAATCCTTGCATCCCTGGGATAAAGCCCACTTGGTCATGGTGTATGATCTTTTTAATGTGTTGTTGGATTCTGATTGCTAGAATTTTGTTAAGGATTTTTGCATCTATGTTCATCAGTGATATTGGCCTGTAGTTTTCTTTTTTGGTGACATCTTTGTCAGGTTTTGGTATTAGGGTGATGGTGGCCTCATAGAATGAGTTTGGAAGTTTACCTTCCTCTGCAATTTTCTGGAAGAGTCTCAGTAGGATAGGTGTTA
>SJYT01080116.1:0-11838 GCA_006410635.1 Cephalophus harveyi | reverse complement strand
AATACTGGAGTGGATTGCCATTTCCTTCTCCAGGGGATCTTCCCGACCCAGGGATCAAACCCAGGTCTCCTGCATTGGAGGCAGACGCTTTAACCTCTGAGCCAGTTAGGAACCTAAAGAATGTGAATTATTTCTGTCAGTATTTATAATGTAAGAAAGTGAAATCAAGAATTTAAAAGGTGTTCATTAATTCATTCAAAAATAAAAATAATGAGAATATTACACTTTTACTTACATAATCATATTAAAAACATATTGAAAGAAAAATGTTTATTGAATGGCCAAATGTGTCAGGCTTCTTATTAAGAATTGGTGGTATGAAATAATTTATGACATGTTTGATACAGGAAAAAGATAGGCTTTCATTTTGTTGTCTAACAAGTACAATTTACTATATAGAGTATTCTCTACTTTTAGAGTATTTCCCAGATTCAGTTCTCCTCATCTAATACATGAACTATTGAAGTTAATCTTCTTGCTTCACGTCCCTTTCCAGTCAGTTACATGATCAGGTTTATTAATATATCGCTCTGCTCCAGGAAGCCTTTAGTGTCTGATGCCTCTAAAATAGATTCAGATTCCTCAGGGTGGCATTTAAGCTTCTCAGTAACCTTATCCACTTCCACCTTTCTTCTCGTATTTATTAACAGGTCTAACCAATAGTTTTGTAGGCTTTCTGACTCTGTTCCATTGTTCAACTCCCTGATCCCATTCCCTGTACCACACTCATTTCCATAAACATTGACTGTTCATACCCATTCCTGTTTTTTTCCAAATATTAAAATTCCCCTGCTTTATTTTAAAATGCAGTTATTCCTGATGCTACTTAAGAACAAAATGTCCCAACTACAAGGATCTCCACTTTCTGAACTCACAAGTGTGTAGCAAAAGGTTTTATTGACTCAAATTCTAGTTTATTCCAATGATTTGGATGAACTTGGGTAAACTCCACAATATTTCAAAGTATGAGATTTTTACTGAGGAAAACAGGAAAAATCATATCTGTATATATGAAATGTCTAGCTTAGTGTCCAGCAGACAATACGTTCTCAGTGAATTATTTTTTCTATCACATTTGCACTGTAAGGATCAGTAAATATTTTTGTTTATTTAAATTTTTGCTATTTTCTCTGTCATTTATGCTTCAATAGCACCTTCACCTTTTGTTAATGCTGTGTATATATCAATACTTTACATTGGAATCAGTCCAGGTTAGTGTTATTCCTAATCACAAGCAAGGGGAGTAAGAAAGAGAAAATAAAACATCTTTTTAATGGCATTGAAACATGTATACTATCATATAAGAAACGAATCGCCAGTCTAAGTTCGATATAGGATACAGGATGCTTGGGGCTGGTGCACAGGGATGATCCAGAGAGATGATATGGGGTGAGAAGTGGGAGAGGGGTTCAGGATTGGGAGCTCGTATACACCAGTGGCGGATTCATGTCAATGTATGGCAAAACCAATACAGTATTGTAAAGTAAAATAAAGTAAAAATAAAATTAAAAAAAAAAAACTGTGTTCATAAATTACACAGTCATATATGCAATGAACAATCAAACTACATGAAAATATAAAATTCATACATTTATCAGCATAAATAGCATAATTTTCACTACAGATTGATAAACCACTAATGTATTCAGATACTCTATTTTGAAGAAGTTGAGAGAAGATTTACTAACACTAAAGGGAAAACTGTTCCTGGTTAGAGAATACATGCTCTGCTTGAATTCATGGTGAAGCATAATCTCTTGAACAAATTAAAAACTGAGATTCAAATTCAAACATACCATTTACTTCTGTCATACAGTGCTGCTTAACATGGGATTGATATTTAAAAATTTGGAATATGGGGGCTTTTGTAAGATTATGTCTTAGGATTCCAGCAGCAGGCCAACAGTATTAAATTGAGAGGACCTTCCTATATAGTTGCTTCTATTCCTAACCTTTCTTGGATTTGTTAAAAATTATAACTCATTATACTCTGAAGCAATAGTTGCTATTGTGACTAAATTTATCCTGACACAATTTGTGGTCTCAAGCATAATTATGTACTTTAGCCTTGATAGAACCTGGTAGCTTAAATTTTGGAATACATTTTAGCAGAATCTCTCTCCTCACTGAACTTGTTTATTTGATTCATATGGCATAATGTTTTAGTAATTCAGTATTTTATATAAAGGCTATTTTACACTTTCTCAGTATTGCTTGATTTTGAAAATAAAGTTTTATCAAATTAAAATCAGTTGTCCATATGGAATGATATTTTAGAATGTTACATTTTCTTCATAATTTTTTTCATAATATTTATTACTTCCTTATTTCTTAAACTATAAATGAAAGGATTTAACAAAGGAATAACTAGTGTATAAAAAATAGCAAGAGGTATATCTTTATCTTTGTCATTAACTGAATTTGGTCTAATATACATGAAGAGAAGAGAACCATAGAATATTGAGACAGAGACAAAGTGGGATGCACAAGTAGATAAGGCTTTGCCTTTTCCTTTTCTGGATTTCATTTTAAAAATCGTGAAAAGGATGAAAAGATAAGAGATTATTACTATGATAATAGAGAATACTTGAATTGACCCTGAAAAGATAAATATCATCAATTCATTGAGATAAGGGTCAGCACAGGAGAGTCTATATAATGGAAGAACATCACAAAAAAAGTGGTTGATTTGATGAGATCTACAGAAAGTTAACCTAAACAAAAATCCAATGTGAATCATGGAATGCAGGTTTCCAGCTATGTAGGCCCCTGTGGTCATCTGAATGCAGAGTTTCTTTGACATCATGGTGTGGTACTGCAGTGGTTTGCAGATGGCCACATAGCGGTCATAGGCCATTGCTGCCAGGAGAAAGCAGTCTGCAGTTTCAGCAAGGCAGAGAAAATAAAATTGCGCCATGCATTCATAGAGGGAAATCATTCTGTCTTTTGAAAAGAAGTTCTGTAGCATCTTGGGGGTAATGGCACAAGAACAACAGGAATCCATCAGAGCGAGATTCCCCAGGAAGATGTACATTGGTGTGTGAAGACGATGCTCTGTAACTATCAGTGCCACCAGGCCAAGATTTCCCACCATGGTGATCAGATAGATGGTAAAGAACACCAGAAACAGAAGGGTCTTCAGCTCTGGATGATCTGCAAATCCTATGAGGATAAATTCAGTTGTCAAGGAGAGGTTATCCTCTGTCATCTCTACATTGCCTGTTGAGATAGGAATTATGGAGAGATAAGATTCCAATTTAGAATGTGTATAACTTTCCTTTATATATATACATATAAAATAAGGAGAAAGCTTCTCTTGCTGTCTTGTGATACAAGGACACAAACTTCTAGGGAATATTCATCTCCATAACATATCAGCGTCTATGACCTCAACTCTGAAACTCAAAATTCACATGACTATTTGGTAATCACAGGGGAGATGCTAACAGTGGGAAAGGTTTGTCTTTATGAATTTATGGAAATATGGGGTACACACTGGGTACTCATCTTTGCTTCATTTTGCCCATAAAATTTGTTTCAGTTTTTATATTAAAGTTTTTAAAAATGAATTTTACATTACTTTTTGTATATATAGAAACTTTTAAAAATTAAATTTTCTTAAACTCTCCCAGTGGAATAAACATTTTAAAATAGCATGGAATAGATATGTCAATTTATGTCTTAAGAATTTGTTTGCAGATTACTAAGGGTTATTGAGCATACTGTTCAGTTTTAAAGAAAGTAAACTCAGAAAGCTAAGGAGTAAAATAAGAATTGATTATCACCTCTTTATCTCTTTTCCCAGTGCCATACCCATTTTCATAAACACTGACTGTCCATGTCATTATTCCTATTTCTAAGATACCTGTATCTTTTTCTCTTTCATCTAAAGCATGGTTTGTATATACTATTATTTAATAAAGTTAACCAGATACCCCTGATCACACTAATTTTCACTTTCTGGACTCTCCATCATGTCTTATATACCCAAAACAATCTTTGATAACATATCTAATTGACATTGCGTTTTTCATAAGTATGTACAATTTACTTATTTTATAGCAGCTGTACAGTGCAAAAGGAGAAAGAACAGTATTGATTCTAGTCCTACTTCCCTCCCAATGACCTGGGATGGGTGAACTTGTTTCCAGGGTCCTACCAATGATACTTAATAACTTCTTTGGTGGTCCTTACAGTGATCCTTAGTAAACTCTTCTGCAGGTTGAGAAGATTCTACAAGGAGAATTATTTAAAACTCATCATTTAAAATTTAAGATTAATATCCAAAATATGTGAAAACTCATACAGCTCAATAATAAAAGTATAGACATTCAGATTAAAAAATGGGCTGAGGGACTACCAAGATAATTTTATGAAAGACATCCAAATGATCAACAGACACATGAAAAGATGGTCGACATCACTAATCATTAGAGAAATGCAAATCAAAAGCCATGAGGTATGCCTATCATCAAGAAGATGAGAGATAACAACTGTTGCCTAGACTGTGGAGAACAGAGAATGTGGCAAGAAGTCTGCTGGTGGAAATGTATATTGGTTCAGCCACTATGGATGCCAGCATGGAGTTTCCTCAAATAATTTAAAAGAGAACTACCATGTAATCCCACAATTGCACTTCTGTATATATACTCAAAGAAAATGAAAGCAAATTATGAAAGGGATATATGCAGTCTTGTATTTATAGCAGCATTAGTTACAGTAGCTAAAATACAGAAACATCTGTGTATCTGTCTGAAGGATGAATGGATAGAAGTGAAAGGACATTCAGACATGAGAAAGAAGGATATCCTTCCATTTTACATTATCGTGGATTGACATTGGGGACATTATGCCAAGTTATATAAGTCAGAGAAAGACAAAAACTGTAAGATATAGCTTAAATGTGCATTTTAAAAAACCAAACATGAAAACAGGGTAAAATAGTGGTTACCAGGGACTCTGGGAGATGAGGAAACAGGAAAGGTATTCTTTATTGGTACAAAATTGAAATTAACAGATAAGTAAGATCTTATCTGAAATTAACAGATAAGATCTGGTACACATTACAGTGAATATAAATAATATTTTACTATAATCATCTAAACTGCCGAGACTAGATCTCAATTACTTCTGCCACAAAAATGAAAATTATGTGACATTATAGATAGCTAACATTCTGCAATTGCAATCAGTTACTAGTTTTACAAATCAACAGATGTGTATAAGAGACAGGCATAATCTCTTGATTGGTGTGAGTGGGGTGTAAAGTCCCCCAATCTTATTATGTTACTGTCAATTTTCCCTTTAAGAGTTGTTAGTGTTTTCCTTATGTATTGAGATGCTCCTATGTTGGGTTCATATATGCTTATAATTGTTATGTCTTCTTGGATTGATTCCTTGATCATTATGTAGTGTCATTCTTTGTCTCTTGTGACTGCTTTTATTTTAAAGTTGATTTTATATGATATGAGTATTGCTACTCCCACTTCCTTTTGATCTCTATTTGCATGAGATATCTTTTTTCCAGCCCCTCACTTTCAGTCTGTTTGTGTCCTTAGGCTTGAAGTGGGTCTCTTTTAGACAGCATATATAGGAGTCTTGTGTTTGTATCCATTCAGCCAACCTATGTCTTTTGGTTGAAACATTTAACCCATTTATGTTTAGGGTAATTATTGATAAGTATGAACCTGTTACCATATACTTTATTATTTTGAGTTCATTTTTATAATCCTTCTCTATGTTTCCTGTCTAGAGAAGATCTTTAGCATATTTTGAAGAGGTGGTTTGATGCTGAATTATTTCAGCTTTTGGTTATTTGTAAAGCTTTTGATTTCTCCTTCTAATCTGGATTAAATACATGCTGGATAGAGTAATATTGGTTGCAAGTTTTCCTCCTTTCATCATTTGGAGTATATCCTACAATTCCCTTCTGGCCTGTAGAGTTTCTGCTGAAAGATGAACTGTTTGTCTTATGGGTATCCCCTTGTATGTTACTTGTTGCTTTTCTAATGTGCTTTTAGTATTTGTTCTTTGTGTTTAATTTTTTTAGTTTGATTAATTTTTGTGTTGGCACATTTATCCTCGGGTTTATGCTGTGTAGAACTCTCTGGGCTTCTTGGATTTGGGTGGCTATTTTCTTCCCCATTTTAGGAAGATTTTGACTACCATCTCCTCAGATATTTTCTCATGCCCTTTCATTTTGTCTTGTTCTTCTGGGACACTTATGATTTAAATGTTGGGGTGCTTAGCATTGTCCCAGAAGTCTCTGAGACTGGAGGGTCATAGTTTCTCTTAATTCTGGAGTCTGCTCCCTCTGGGTGACGTTTGACCAGTGGCTGTGATACTTTCCTGGTTGGTAGAACGTCTGTGTTCTCATGGATGGAGCTGAATTTTGTCTCTTTTGAGGGCAGTGCATTGTCCAATAGTGAGTTTTGGGGTGCCAATGGCTTTGGTATGGTTTGGGAAGCCTGTCTTTTAATGTTCACAGTTGTGTTCCTGTTTGCTGAAGGATTAGAGTGGAGTGTCTCACACTGGAGCTTGATGGTTTTGGGGTGGCCATCAGTGTAGATATGTTGTCTTTTGGGTAGGCTCTCATCTATTACTGTCCCTTAGGGTCAGGATTTCTACGGTGCTTCAAATTTCTGGAGTTGAGCCTTCTGTCTCTAAGTTTTGGTCTCAACCTCTTGCAGTAGCATCAAGGCCTAAGGAAATCCTACTGGAAATTGGACTGTGCTTTCTGATGTTCTAGAAAGTACTTTGCACCTCAGTAAAAATGTTTAATTATATTCTGGTCTCACATTCTCTTTCTTAACACCTTTACTGGGATCCCATTCTTTGGCCCCAGTGACAGGCACTGCCACCCACAGCTCCTGGATGTACTACAATTTATATATTCACCTACTAATGGACATCTTGGTTTCTCCCACGTTTTGGCATATGAAAAAAGCTAATATGAACATGAGTGTGCACATTTTTGTTTGAACATAAGTTTTCAACTTTGGATAAATACCAAGGAGTGCAGCTGTGGTATCACTTGGTAAGAGTATGTTTAATTTTGTAAGAAACTGAAAAACTGTCTCCCAGACTAGCTGTACCATTTTGCCTTCCCACCAGCAATGAATGGGAGTTTCTGTGGCTCCACATCCTTGCCAGCATTTGGTGTTGTCAGTGTTCTGAAATTTGGTCATTCTAGTAGATGTGAGACAGGAATATAATTAAACATTTTTAACTTGCATTTTCCTATTAACATATGATGAAGAGTGCTTTTTGATACGTTTATTTATCTCTCACTGTATATTTTCATCTTAACAAGAAATCACCTGGTAATAAGTCTGAAAGCTGTGAAAATAGTTCCAAGGATAGTCTAGATGAGAGTAGTTCCAAGAAGAGCTGTAAGTTTGGAATAGGAGTCAGTGACAACTTCCAAATTCCCAGGCATTTTAAGTAAGGACTGTGTAGCTGTACTGTAGTTAATCAAGATGATGATTGTATCTTATTTGGGTACATTATTGGGTCCATTTGGAAAACAGAAGCACTGAAAGATCAGACCCTGATCAAAAATTTCCTTGGGAGTCCTTTGAATCTATTCAAGGGAAAAAAACTTGTTCTTTATTTTCATCTTTATAGAAATAAATGTGGTATATTTGGTCATAGCCTCCATTTACTCTTGGCAGCAATAATTCTTCTTTTCTTTTTTCTTTCTGTCTTCTCTATGACATAAGTTCCAAGTATCTCCTTGAGAGAAATCTTTAGTGGCACAGTACAAGTTTTCAGTGTCTTTAATGAGCCTTGATTCACTTAGGGCTTCCTTGTGTAGTTTCATTGTTGATTCACATGTACAATCCTTCCCAAGATGACTTTGGTTCACACTGAGAAAGTAGTGGGGACTACAAGGGACTTCACAACTAGAGCATATTGTAGAAAATGTATGGGTTCAAGGTAACACAAACCTGAGTAAAGAATCACAGCTCTGCCATTTTCTGTCTCTCTAAACTTGGAAAGGTTACTTGACCATTATGAACCTCAATTCCCTTATATGAAAAATGGGAATGTTATCTCCAGTCATTGATATTACTGTGATTGATAAAATATATAGATTATTTACAAAGTACTAGGAAAAGTGGCTACAAGGATCAAGTGAAATCATGCATACTTTTATGTAAAATGTAATGAATGGTGAATAAGTGTTTATATTGCACATCAGTTCTTATTTATGACTCCTTATGAGTGTCTATTAATACTTCCTACACTGCACTACCCTTCCTCTCATGATCACTCATCCACATATTTATGTTCTTTAAAGTTATTAAACTTTAAACAAATAATTAATAAACCAAATAATAAATCAATCCACAGATATTTATGTGTTCTGAGTATATGTACTAGCCTGGGGTCCATAATAAGCACTTATTTTTGTTATAGGCTAGGAAACTTCACATCTTTGGAATTTCTTTTTTATGGAAAAAATCAAGTTGGGCCTTTCTCCTTTCAGTGGTTTTCAGGTGGGAACAATTTGCTCCCCCAGCAGATACTTGGTAATGTCTGGGTATATTTTTATTGCCACTATTGGAGGGATGAGATACTACTGGCAAGTCTGGGATGCTGCTATACATCCTACACTGCATAGAAAATGTCCCTCCCTACAACAAAGCATTATCTCATCCCAAATGTCAGCAGTGTCACTATTGACAAGTCCTACAGTCCAACGGGGAGAACAGAAACTTCAAGTTCTGGGGAGAACTTAAGTGAAGAATGGATTTTGAAAAATCTCACTATTAAGAAGGATACTGAATTTGGACATAGGCCGAGAGGTATCTGGAGAAGGAAATGGTAACTCACTCCAGTAGTCTTACCTGAGAAATCTCACAGACAGAGGAGCCTGATGGGCTAGAGTCCATGGGGATCAGAGTCAAACATGACTTAGTGACTAAACAATGAGAGGTATCTAACAGTGCCAAACTGAGTAATCCACATTAAGAATATCTCTGAAAAAATCCATGTGGTCCTGGTTGATTCAATAAGTGGAAAGAACAGAGTTTCTACCCTCTTATTGCTGACCGTTTAAGGTAAATTCCTTGGCAGAAATTACTGAAAATGATCTTGTTTCAAACTGCTCCAGAAGCTAAGATTTGGAAGCAGACGAACACAGGTTGACAACCCAAACATAGACTCTGAGTTGTCCTGTGGCTCACCCTTTACTTTAGCTTCCTTTATGTTTGAGACCTTGGATGCCCAGGGAATGATACATGCATTTCTCTGGAGCTGTACTCTGAAGGGTGGAAGCATTTGCATAATTCTCTTAGATAGATTGTCACGTGAAGATCCCAGGATAAATCTCTCCACCACACACTCTGATTCCTCCTTTCCTTTTACCTCTTGCCATGTGGAATCTAGGACGTTCCACTGTTTACACTGCATGTGACAGTTGACAAAGATGAGTCCGAGAATTGAATTGAGAATTTAGGATTAGGCTTAATGTATCAAATGTTGTTTCAAATAACAAGATTTTGCTGTTACACCAAGAAGGGATGAGAAATTAAAAATCAAAGGAGATGATAAGATAAAATCTAGAGGGAGTAGGGTGGCAGAGTATGACTAATTATTCACCAAATCCATTTCCTTTTTTTCTCCCAAGTTCACAGTTAGACTTTCCCAGATTTCTCGGTAGTAAATTACAGCCATGTGACTCTGGAATATGTGAGTGTGATATCTGCCACTAGGTCCATAGAAACTTTCCACTTAACTTTCCACTCCTCCCATAAACAATACAATAGTCAAAGTATGAGAAGCAAGAGCTTATCCAGAGCTTTGAATGAAAGACTTCTGAGGACCAGAGAAGTCAGCTGACAACTAGCAGGAAGAAGTAGATGCAATAATGCAGTGATGATTACAAAAGAAGGGGTCCATCTGATTTTTTCTCAACCAAGTATTAACTTACTGGAGAACTTTCACTCTGGCTACATTTTGCTGGTACAATTCAGCTCTGGCCAATGATTTTGGACAGTGAAAGAGGAATCTGATCAACTTATGAGAGTAAAGAATAATTATGTTTCAATTATTGTGATGAAAAGCACAACCTTCACTCTGACAGTCTTCACTCTAGAGAGGCAGAAGTAAGAGATGGACAATTTTACNAATTTTGGAAGTTTATATAAACTTTATTTTATGTACTTGTTTATTTAAAATGTTTATCTTGTATTGGAATATAGTTGATTTAAAATATTTTATTTTTAGATGTATAGCAAAGTGATTCAGTTATACAAATATATATATATATTCTTTTTCAAATTCTTTTCCCATTTAGGCTCTTATATAATATTGAGCAAAGTTCCCTGTGCAGTACAGTAGATCCGTGTTGGTTAACTATTATAAATATAGTAGTTTGCATAAATCAGTCCTAAACTCTCAGTTTATCCCACTCCCTCCTTTGGTAGCCAGAAGTTTGCTTTCTAAGTCTGTGGGTCTATTTCTGTTTTGTAAATATGTTCATTTTAGATTCCACATATAATCTATATCATATGATATTTGTCTTTCTCTATCAGGCTTACTTCACTTAGTATGATAATCTCCAGGTCCATACATGTTGCTACAAATGGCATTACTTCATTCTTTTTTAAATTAATTTTTATTGGAGTATAGTTACTTCACAATGTTGTGTTTGTTCTGCTGTATAGCAGAGTGAATCAGCTATGTTTTAGCATGTATCTCCTCTTTTTTGAATTTCCTTCCCATTTAGGTCACCACAGAGCATTGAGTAGTGTTCCCTGTGCTGCTATACAGTAGGTTCTCATTAGTTATCTGTTTTATACATAGTGCCAGTAGAGTATATATGTCAATCCCAATCTCCCAATTCATCCCTCTCCCTTCCCCCTTGGCATCTATTTATTTGTTCTCTACATCTCTGTCTCTCCTTTCTGAAGCTATTTGATTTATAAACCAATTGTGTTTTAGTAATTTTGTATATTAAATAGTGGCCATTTTCACTTTTCCATTCAATATTCCTCGATTTTGAAAAAAAAAATATTTACTCAAAATCAATTGGCTATAGGGCATGATATTTGTTTCAGAATGTTATGAAATCTTCATAATTTTTTCATGACTTTTATTACTTCCTTATTTCTTAGACTGTAAATAAAAGGTTTTAATAAAGGAATAACTTGAATATAAAAACTAGCAACAGGTATGTCTTTTTCTTCTTCATTAACTGAACTTGGTCTAATGTACATGAAGAGAAGGTAACCATAGATTATTGAGACAGAGGGAAAGTGGGATGCACACGTAGATAAGGCTTTGCCTTTTCCCTCTTTGGACTTCATCTTGAAAATTGTGAAAAGAATAAAGAGGTAAGAGATTATTACTGTGGTAATAGTGAAGACTAAAACTGACCCTGCAAAGATGAATATCATCAATTCATTGATACAAGGATCCACACAAGAGTGTCTGTATAATGGAAGGACATCACAGAAAAAGTGATTGATTTGATGAGACGGCAGAAAGTTAACCTAAACAGAAACCCTACATGAACTGTGGGATGAATGTTTCCAGCTATGTATGCCCCTATGGTCATGTGAATGCAGCGTTTCTTTGACATGATAGTGTGGTACTGCAGTGGTTTGCAGATGGCCACATAGTGATCATAGGCCATTGCTGCCAGGAGAAAGCAATCTGCAGTTTCAGCAAGGCAGAAAAAATAAAATTGTACTATGCATTCATAGAGGGAAATCATTCTGTTTTTGGAAAAGAAGTTCTCTAGCATTTTTGGGGTAATGGCACAGGAACAACAGGGATCCATCAGAGCGAGATTCCCCAGGAAGATGTACATTGGTGTGTGAAGGTGAT
>SJYT01080080.1:612420-650826 GCA_006410635.1 Cephalophus harveyi | reverse complement strand
AGATGATAATATATTTTCTTATCTTTAAAAGATTTAAAGGAAAACTTTCTCATTTGCACTATGCTTCTCTCATTTTAAATGTATAGTTTCACAGAGAATTATAACAAGAGCTCTACCAATTATTTATACATGTATATATTATCTTAATTCCTCTACCTTTTTAAACCTCTGCATTCAATTCTCTTTAAAAATTCCTTAGTTTGACAGTTGGCAACTAGTCAATGCTGAACCAACTTCCTGCAAAAGGACATTATTTTGCATGTCCTTGGAGACGGTATAATTAATGTGTAGTGTTCTACTTAAAACTCTAATTAAGTTTAAATTAAATTTCTTTGGGGTTTTAATAGAGAAGGAAACATTTTGGTGCCTTTTTCACTTAAATGTTATATTTTCCAGCCTGTCTGAGCCAAACTACCTTCATTTATATGTACTTAATGTTGTTTTAATGTTGGCATTTGGTCTGGAAATGAAGAAAACTTTGTGTTGTTTTTTTTTTCCTACCCTCCATTACAGTTGTTTCACTTTAGTTTGTGCTAAAGGTATTATAAAATAAATAAGACACTTGTCATTTACTATTTATCCTTGTCTAGAAACTAGAAAAGTACCATTTACTCTTTCCTTATAACTTTAAACACTATATATTAAACCTTATTTTCAAGAGCTTTTCTTTCTGTTCATCAAGCAGTCTAGTTCCTAGATATATATTTTTGTTTTCTTTATCACCCTGACTTTTTCCTTTCTGTTCCCTAGATCATTTACTATTTATCCTTGTCTAGAAACTAGAAAAGTACCATTTACTCTTTCCTTATAACTTTAAACACTATATATTAAACCTTATTTTCAAGAGCTTTTCTTTCTGTTCATCAAGCAGTCTAGTTCCTAGATATATATTTTTGTTTTCTTTATCACCCTGACTTTTTCCTTTCTGTTCCCTAGACACCGATTCTGCTCTGAGGACCAATCCTGTGGATATGCAAGTCCATCAAGGGTAGGACTGAAGTTCCCCACCTGTCTGTTTCACACTTAAATATACACCCCATGCCTATTTTGTGAGATACCACAGTATTCTGAACTTGAAGTGTTTTCAAATTAATCTCTACAAATTGTTGTCTATTCTCTAAGTCATGTCTGACTCTTATGCGACCCCATGGACTGTAACCCTCCAGACTGCTGTCCAATATTCCCAGGCAAGAATACTGGAGTGGGTTGCTATTTCTTTCTCGGGATCTTCCTGACCCAGGGATCAAACCCAAGTCTCCTGTGTCTCCTGCATTGGCAGGCGGATTTTTTGCCACTGAACCACCAGGGAGGTCCCTACATTCAAATAAGCTATATTAATTTTAGCCGCTCTGTATTTTGCCTCCTTTTCTGCCCACAATTCTCAGAATTGGGAAAGAATTTTAATTTACAATTTGTCATTTACATTTATTCCATAGCGTTTCTCAGGTGGTGCAGTGGTAAACCCAAGAAAAAATTTTACTTAAAAAATATCTGTAGTTGATAATTTGTAGTATTCAAAGAGTCTACATTAAGCAATACACATGAACATTTACTGATCATAAACTGGTGCATTCAATAAATCTTCAAGGTGTTCACAAGTCATGGCTAGTGTGACTGAACGGTGACTATTTCTGGAATAAACAGGTCAGCTAGTTAATAGGAAAATCCGGTCATTTTCAGTTTTGGCTTCAGCATCTATACTTCGACCAAGTGGAGCTTAAAAAAAAGATTGGGTTTTGCTACTTTTTTTATTGTATTGTAACCAAATCTTTGATAGGAAATAAATGATAAGTTCTAAATTAATTGTGGTCTCTGCCAGGACTGAAGGATTTAAGAAAGTGATATTAATGATGGTATATTTCATGTATAACATCATTGTTCTTTATGACCTATATTTAAAAAAAGAGTTCAGGTTTTTTTTAAAGCATATGGGACTCAATGGTTTGCCTTGAAGATGAACAGAGATCATTCTGTCATTTTTGAGATTGCATCTAAGTACTGCATTTTGGACTCTGTTGTTGACCATGATGGCTACTTCATTTCTTCTGAGGGATTCCTGCCTGCAGCAGTAGATATAATGGTCATCTGAGTTAAATTCACCCATTCCAGCCATTTTAGTTTGCTGATTCCTAGAATGTCAACGTTCACTCTTGCCATCTCTTGTTTGACCACTTCCAATTTGCCTTGATTCATGGACCTGGCATTCCAGGTTCCTATGCAATATTGCTCTTTATAGCATCGGACCTTGCTTCTATCACCAGTCACATCCACACCTGGGTATTGTTTTTCTTTGGCTCCATCCCTTCATTCTTTCTGGAGTTATTTCTCCACTGATCTTCAGTAGCATACTGGGCACCTACTGACCTGAGGAGTTCCTCTTTCAGTATGCTATCATTTTGCCTTTTCATACTGTTCATGGGGTTCTCAAGGCAAGAATACTGAAGTGGTTTGCCATTCCCTTCTCCAGTGGACCACATTGTGTCAGACCTCTCCACCATGACCTGCCCGTCTTGGGTTGCCCTGTGGGCATGGCTTGGTTTCATTGAGTTAGGGAGGAGCAACCCAAGGAGCGGTGGCTACGCGGGCGCACGAGGGCCTAGAGGAGCTATCTCACATTGAAGGTCAAGAAGGGCAGCGGTAAGGACTTACCCCTCGTCCAAGGTAAGGAGCAGCGGCTGTGCTTTGCTGGAGCAGCCGTGAAGAGATACCCCATGCCCAAGGTAAGAGAAACCCAAGTAAGATGGTAGGTGTTGCAAGAGGGCATCAGAGGGCAGACACACTGAAACCATACTCACAGAAAACTAGTCAATCTAATGGGTCTGTTCACTAGATTGTCTGTATGTAACCTCTCCCTTTGACCTGGGTTTCCTCCTCTATGTGTTTCCTGGGCACAGATCCTAAGAGAGAAAGAATCAGGCTGAAGCCATATTGCTTTTCATGACCTAGCCACAGAAGTCACATGGCCTCTTATCTACTTCATCCTATTGGTCACACACACAGCCAGCTCTGATTCGCATTGGGAGGTAATCAAACATGAACATTCTTATCAAGAAGTGTGAATCATTGGGGGCCATCTAAGAAGCTGGCTACCTCAGTGGAAAGGTAACAGGAAATTTATAGACCCTGAAAGTACGTTATATTAAAGTACGAAGCAGAAGGAATTATGGAGAAAATACATTTATAAATTTAAAATATGTGAGTACAAACCCACAATATACATCTTCTAAGAATGCATTTAAATAAAGGGTTATGTCACAAGCATTTTAAAATGACTGGTTATAGGAAAAAAGCAGAATGAACATGAGGAATGGTAATACAATTTAAAAACAAAATATATTTTGTTATTCTTAAATGTATAATTTGAATATGTTTTACACTTACATGTAAAATTCATATTTTGAAACTGTACACACATAGCAATATGCAAATACCATTGGAAGGTGGAGGGAGATTACAACTTCGTTGCTTTTTAAAAAATTTCAGGTAGCATGAAATTCTCCCAATGGAAGCTTTACTTCAGTTCCTATTCAAACAGTTAATGGTGTTTGGTCTGGAGCTTTTGATTAAAGTTTCTCATTTGTTGAAGACTGGCCAATGTCTGGGCTCATAATCCACATCAAACTCTTAGGCATGATGATTTCCTGTATTTTAAGTTCAATTACTTGTATTATGTACATGTACAATTTGAAGATAATAAATATTAATGACATATTTTGCATATAAGAAATTCCTATAAATTCATTTAGGTACCATTATTCACCATTTGGATATTTAATTTACAGATTCATCATTTATTTGAAAGAATAAACATTCATAAATAAATGATAAAAGATTTGTGGATTGTAAGGACATATATCTCAACTTGAAATTAATTTTACAAAAGTTGACTTTATAAGAAAAGGAATTTTTTTTGGTTGTGAGATTTCTATTTTGTAGTTGTCTGTTTACTCTGGATTCATTGTGTTTCTTAGGTCCATGGTTTAATATTATTTATAATAGATGAATTTTCTTTAACCATTATTTTATTCAAAATAGCAATCACTTTTAACAATGGAAAATACAATATTTTCATGTTAATGATAACTAGTTCTGTGAACTGATTTTAATCTTTTTTAAAGTTGTAAGTTAGCAGATTATCAAAGGATTTTAAATTTTAGAACACCTTGTGTTTGCAGGATGGTGACATTAAATAAATATATTTTTTTGCTTATCTGTGCTATTTTCGGGGTTACTTTTTAATGTTTCTTCCACTTCACTGATTGTTGTCAGCTATGTGTAATCTGCTGACTAACCTAGCTCGTACATATATTCTCAATTTAAATTACTGTATTCTTTCATTCTAGTAGTCCTGTTTATGTTTTTTTTCTTTGATTCTTTTCTAATCTACCCGAATATTTTTTGATACAATCTCTTGTTCTTTAATCAGACTTTTGAATTTCTTTAAAGATATCAAGTATTTCTTTCACACTCTGTTTCTGATCATTGTATTTATAGTTTTTGTGGGAATGTTTCTACAGTTGCTATATCTGTTGATGTTTTCTCGTTTGTTCTGCAGCTTTTCTTTCTAAATTGATGTCCTTTGGAATTTTATCTGTGAGAATTCCTCACGACCAGGATTGATATCATTTCTTCCCAGAAAGTAGTTGCATGTGTTTCCTCCGTGCACTTAATGGACAGTGTTGACCCAGGACTACTATCATCCTAATTCGGAGTTTTCAGATTCTGAGGATGAAAGAGTTCTGGAGTCAGGCCTAAATAAGGGCTCTGTTAGTGGGCATTTTCTGGGAAGAATTTTCATTATTTTTCTTCCACTTAGAGCCAAGATCAGCCAAACAGGACTTTCCTCCAGTTTCCTCTGTGAAGAAGGTTTTTTCCTAGCTTTCCCAGAGAAGATATTACCTTTGGGGATCCTAACTTTATACAGAAGTCTCTGTTTTAATCTCTCCATTCATGAGTTCTGGGTTTGTCTTCTGACCACTATGGTGCCTATTAAAAATAGGGTTCAGAGACACTAGGGCTTATCACACGCCCCCAGAAGATGTTCCAAAATGACTTATCCATTTGAATTTGAGCTTTTTCACTGCTTCTGGTCTTGGAGGATATTCCTGATTTTCCTACCATTTCTAGCAATGTTGTTGAGTCACTAAGTTGTGTCCAACTCTTTGTTACCCCATGGACTGCAGCACACCAGACTTTCCTGTCCTTCACTATCTCCTGCAGTTTATTCACACTCATGTCAACTGAAGAGGCGATGCCATCCAACCATCTCATCTTCTGTCACCCGCTTCTGCTCCTGCCCTCAATCTTTCCCACCATCAGGATCTTCTCCAATGAGTTGGTTCTTCGCATCAAGTGGTCAAAGTCATGGAGCTTCAGCTTCAACATCAGTTCTTCCAATGAATAGTAATTTTTTCCAGCAAACTTTTGAAAAATAGTTCAGCTTCATTCAAAATTTTAGGCAATCTGTATTGACCCACGTTTTGCTGAAAATGGAAAACCCTGAGACAAATATTTTGCAATAATTCATTGAGTGTTTTTACTAATTGAAACACAAATCTTTTTTAGCATTAATAATAATTATCTCAAAGTTACTAATAGCACAGACTTCCTTATTATAACAGAAATAATTTTTCTAGGTTAGAATTATTTCTGTCTCTTATACACATCTAGATGTGTATAAGAGACAGATCCATAATAGTTATTTTGTAGCAAAGTAAATATAGGGGCAAATCAATTTTAAATAGTAGCTAGTAATATATAATACTTTTAAAAACAATTGCAGTATTACAATTTTTGGAAGTAAAAATAATGTTGTAATTTTTAGTTTCATAAGAATTTATCTTGACTTTTTCCTAATACCTTTTTTTGGTCAATAATTTATCTAATAAATATTTGCCAACTAGCAAGCTAAAAAAAAGATGTTTTTATTTAGCATTATGTGTTGATCTTAAATAGTTTTAACATTAATTTAAGATCCTAACACAACTTTAATATATTTTCTGAATCTCAAAATGCCTAAAACAGTTTTAAACATATACAAGATATATGATGATACTATCATTTGAATTTAAACTGGTGGCTCAGACGATAAAGAATCCATCAGCAGTGTGGGAGACCTGGGTTCGATCCCTGGGTTGGGAATATCTCCTGAAGAAGGACATGGCAACCCATTCCACTTTTCTTGTCTGGAGAACCCCCATGGACAGAGGAGCCTGGCAGGCTACAATCACTGGGGTCGCAAAGAGTCAGACATGACTGAACGGCTAAGAGCAGCACATATCTTTATAATACGAATATTTTGCTAAATTTTCATGAATTTTTGTACAATTTATATCATACAATATATGTACTTCAGGAATATTATTATCTGGATGAGACTTTTTAGATTGAATATGCATAAGCAAGTCCATTTAAGATGCAAATTTGGTTAAAGTATTAGTAAACAGTCTTTACGACATTTATGAAGTGAAAGTGAAATTTTTAGCTGCCCAGTCACATCAGTCTCTTTGCAATCCCATGGACTATAGCTCTCCAGGCTCTTCTGTCCATGGCATTGTCCAGGCAAGAATACTAGACTGGGTTGTCATTCTGTTCTCCAGGGGATTTTACGGCAGAGGGATTGAACCCTCCCCCATTGCAGGCAGATTCTTTACCATCTGAGCCATCAGGGAAGCCCTTAAGACACGCATACTATACTTTTAAAAAATAACCACTTGATTAAATTTATCTATATAGAAGAGAGAGAAAGGGAGAGACAGAGGGAGAGGGAGAGGAAGAAAGAATATGAATGTGTGGGTACTTACAAAGGGTTTAAGGTAGTGAATAAATTTAAAATTTTAATTTAAAATAAAAAATTAATTTGAATATTTAAAAAAAGGGGTTTCCTTCGTTTAGATAGTTTTGAATCTATTTGATGAAATTGTAATGGTTTACTGAAACAAATCATCCCTCAGTAGCTGCAGGAAGGCTTGGTTCCAGGAGCCCCATGATTATCAAAATTCACCAATGTGTGCTTAGTTCAGTTCAGTCACTCTGTCGTGTTCAACTCTTTGCGACCCCATGGATTGCAGGATGCTAGGCTTCCCTGTCCACTGTGAACTCCTGGAGCTTACTCAAACTCATGTCCATAAAGTCGGTGATACCATCCAACCATCTCATCCTTTGTCATCCCCTTTTCCTCCTGCCTTCAGTCTTTCCAAGCATCAGGGTCTTTTCGAATGAGTCAGTTCTTTGTATCAAGTGGCCAGAGTATTGGAGTTTCAGCTTCAGCATCAGTCCTTCCAATGAATATTCAGGACTGATTTCCTTTAGGATTGATTGGTTGGATTTCCTTGAAGTCCAAGACTCTCAAGAGTCTTCTCCAACACCACAGTTCAAAAGCATCAGTTTTTCAGCTCACATCCTTTATATAAAATGCTCATGTCCTTTATATAAAATGGCATAGTGTTTTAATCAGTAATCCCCCTTCTCCTGGATATTCATCTCTAGGTTACTTACAATACCTAATACAGTATAAATGCAAATAGTTGTAAAGACAGTGTAATTGCTATGTTAATAGATGTCAAAGATGTGACAAATTCAAGCTTTTCTTTGGGAATTCTCTGCAATTTTCCCCCAAATCTTATTGATGCACTGTTGATTGATTCTCAGGACACGAAAACCTTTCGACATGGTATGGAGAGGCATCTGTACTCATATTGCATCTTTGATTTTTGTGGGGTTTTTTTGCTCATACTTTATCATTTACTGTGTGTTTTCCTTTATTTTCTTTAATTTCTAAAAAAAAAAGATTTGCACTCTTGTCTTTTCAATTAAATATAAATCCCTATTGGGTGTGTCCTTCACAGAGTATACTCAACACACAATGGCTTAATATTAATATATGTGGATTGACTAATTGAGGACTAGTCATATTTAATGATCATTTCTTTCTTTCATATAAAAGTATAATGTGTATAGTGTTGAATGATTTAAAATTTAATTATAATTTTTAAAAATAATATTTTCTGTATCATATACTTAAATTCTCAATAGAAATTAATTTTACAAAAGTTGACTTTATAAGAAAAGGAATTTTTTTTGGTTGTGAGATTTCTATTTTGTAGTTGTCTGTTTACTCTGGATTCATTGTGTTTCTTAGGTCCATGGTTTAATATTATTTATAATAGATGAATTTTCTTTAACCATTATTTTATTCAAAATAGCAATCACTTTTAACAATGGAAAATACAATATTTTCATGTTAATGATAACTAGTTCTGTGAACTGATTTTAATCTTTTTTAAAGTTGTAAGTTAGCAGATTATCAAAGGATTTTAAATTTTAGAACACCTTGTGTTTGCAGGATGGTGACATTAAATAAATATATTTTTTTGCTTATCTGTGCTATTTTCGGGGTTACTTTTTAATGTTTCTTCCACTTCACTGATTGTTGTCAGCTATGTGTAATCTGCTGACTAACCTAGCTCGTACATATATTCTCAATTTAAATTACTGTATTCTTTCATTCTAGTAGTCCTGTTTATGTTTTTTTTCTTTGATTCTTTTCTAATCTACCCGAATATTTTTTGATACAATCTCTTGTTCTTTAATCAGACTTTTGAATTTCTTTAAAGATATCAAGTATTTCTTTCACACTCTGTTTCTGATCATTGTATTTATAGTTTTTGTGGGAATGTTTCTACAGTTGCTATATCTGTTGATGTTTTCTCGTTTGTTCTGCAGCTTTTCTTTCTAAATTGATGTCCTTTGGAATTTTATCTGTGAGAATTCCTCACGACCAGGATTGATATCATTTCTTCCCAGAAAGTAGTTGCATGTGTTTCCTCCGTGCACTTAATGGACAGTGTTGACCCAGGACTACTATCATCCTAATTCGGAGTTTTCAGATTCTGAGGATGAAAGAGTTCTGGAGTCAGGCCTAAATAAGGGCTCTGTTAGTGGGCATTTTCTGGGAAGAATTTTCATTATTTTTCTTCCACTTAGAGCCAAGATCAGCCAAACAGGACTTTCCTCCAGTTTCCTCTGTGAAGAAGGTTTTTTCCTAGCTTTCCCAGAGAAGATATTACCTTTGGGGATCCTAACTTTATACAGAAGTCTCTGTTTTAATCTCTCCATTCATGAGTTCTGGGTTTGTCTTCTGACCACTATGGTGCCTATTAAAAATAGGGTTCAGAGACACTAGGGCTTATCACACGCCCCCAGAAGATGTTCCAAAATGACTTATCCATTTGAATTTGAGCTTTTTCACTGCTTCTGGTCTTGGAGGATATTCCTGATTTTCCTACCATTTCTAGCAATGTTGTTGAGTCACTAAGTTGTGTCCAACTCTTTGTTACCCCATGGACTGCAGCACACCAGACTTTCCTGTCCTTCACTATCTCCTGCAGTTTATTCACACTCATGTCAACTGAAGAGGCGATGCCATCCAACCATCTCATCTTCTGTCACCCGCTTCTGCTCCTGCCCTCAATCTTTCCCACCATCAGGATCTTCTCCAATGAGTTGGTTCTTCGCATCAAGTGGTCAAAGTCATGGAGCTTCAGCTTCAACATCAGTTCTTCCAATGAATAGTAATTTTTTCCAGCAAACTTTTGAAAAATAGTTCAGCTTCATTCAAAATTTTAGGCAATCTGTATTGACCCACGTTTTGCTGAAAATGGAAAACCCTGAGACAAATATTTTGCAATAATTCATTGAGTGTTTTTACTAATTGAAACACAAATCTTTTTTAGCATTAATAATAATTATCTCAAAGTTACTAATAGCACAGACTTCCTTATTATAACAGAAATAATTTTTCTAGGTTAGAATTATTTTTTATTATTTCTTTCCTATGCATTTAACTAAGTCAGTTAAATGCATTGAAACTAAACTGTGGTCCTAAATGAAAAACATGTTGTTGTTTTTTTTTGATTATCAGTCTAAATATTTTACTTTCTAGTCTTTTTAAAAAATATTGCTTGAGCATAATTTGACTTTGTTTTGTAAGATGAAGAAAATTATACATTTAAGATTATTGTAAGAATCCTACAACTTCAAATCAATTGCTTCACATTCTCTTTTAATCAATATACTTTAGCACTTTCTTGTCATACTGCAAATTTACAGATTCTATAGGGTAAAACATCCACGTCCATTCACTATGCGATGAAAAGAAGCAAAAGTGAACTTTATTGTAACCATGAAACTGTGGCATTCCATAAATTGCAGATTATAATGTGTGTTACAACACTAAGTATCTAATAATCTCTTGTCAGCTTTTTGAACAGAAAATACCTTTGCTAATTTATATTAGATCGAGGTCTTTGTTTTAGGAAGGGGATAAGAAGTGTTTTGAAGACATTTTTCAGGACTCTAGAATTATAACTTCTTCTGTTTACCAGATTTACCATGCAATCTTTAATCTCTAGAAAACTTTGATTTAACATGTCATCTAAAAGATATTAGACACTGGCATTTTCTGATTTCAGTGCCGCAGTCAGAATGCCATGCATCTTGTGGTGCCTAGAAAACTACAAATATCTTTGTGTATTTTGATGAGAGGTTCCTTTCATATCTGTTTCTCTCTCTTTTTTTAAACTCTATGTGTTGTGCTGTGTTTAGTCACTCAGTCGTGTCTGACTCTTTGTGACCTCACAGACTGTAGCCTGCCAGGCTCTTCTGTCCTTAGGGATTCTCTGGGCAAGAATACTGGTGTGGGTTGCCATGCCCTCCTCCAGGGGATCTTTCCAACCCAGGGACTGAACCCAAGTCTCCTGCATTGCAGGCAGATTCTTTAACATCTGAGCCATCAGATGTTAAAGAAAGATGTTAAAGAAAATGTGATAACATATTTTTAGCAGTTTGATATTGTATTGATTTATATATGAATACCAAACATAAGAATGTCTGTTTTACTTTTTATAATTATGTATCTATCCTTTGAAGTTTATTTTTTACTATTAAATGTGTCTTCTTCAAGGGTTCTGATTAAGATTCAGAGATGATTGCCTTTTGGATTTTTCCCCAGTGCCTTGAATTTAGTAGTGTTTGCTTTATATATGCTACTTCAGAGAGTTTGCATGCTATTCATGTTGGGTAATAACACTATAATCAACTTCACAATATTTGCTAATTTTCTTCTAAGAATTGGGCTTGAAATTCCATACTTTCAAGATGTGAAACTGCCCATGGTATGAAATAAAATCTCCAGGGTAAAGGCATTTTAAAGGGTTACAAGATTATATTTCATTTTACAATGTCAAAAGATCCATAGAAAAATTATTCATAACAGCTAAGAAGTATGACCTTCAAATTAGTCACATGAAATTCTAGGCATGAACATTAAAATTACCTCATGACCAACCTTTCCCTGCAATAAATAAATGCCTAGTCAAATTTCAAAAGCTGCTAAATTGCGAAGATCTTTAAAGAACTGTTCTGATTTTACGTGGAAAGTGATTCTAGGACAGAAATGAATTGTAAAGTTTTGAATTAAGTGTTGAGAATGGAATAGTCTGGTTCTTCATTCTTGAATGTGGACACTCTTATGATGTTCTTTATGATGTTTTTCTAGTAGTGGTCATGGCTGTGAACCACAGTCATCTATGGTCTCTTGCTTGGTTTTCCTTGTCACCAAAATGAATTTTAAGGTTGGTAGGTAAAGATACAAAGTACATTATTTGGCTAAAGCAAACTTAATAGATATGTGAATGATTAACCTTGGCAGAAATCATGTATCTCACCATTTTACTCACTTGCTTAAAAACCCTTTTGGATTTCCCCATTTCCTCCTGCCTACAGTTTGCCAGGTTGTGAGCCCAAAAGGATCTCCATGAACTTGTTTCCACCCACCCACTGATCTGGCCTCCGTGCTTCTGTCTCTTTCTGTTCTTCACCTCACTTTTAATACTTTATTAATGCCAAATGTTATGTGACTCCACATATAAATCATACTGTTTGATGCCAATCCACCTTGCTCACCCTCTTCTGTTTGCTTGCAGTGTCCTTTCCAAAGAGTGGTATTGTAACATAGTAGTTGAGAATGTATATTGTGGAATCAGGCACACAGGTTCATTTTTAAGTCTTAACTCTGGATCTTATGAAAAGTCACTGACTCTCTCTAAACTTCAGTTACCTTATGTGTAAAAGGAATTCAAAAGTAACTCCGGTGTTTACATGATTTTATGAATGTGAAGGGATTAGTAAGGGTTGATCATATAGTAAGCGCTCAATAATTAATAGCTTTACAGCCAGTTTATTGAGGAGTCATTGAAAGAGCTTATGTTTCAATAACTGATGCAAATTGTGTTCTAATAGAGCCTCCTTTTTCTGGGAATGTAATGGGTTCCCTTAATGGGCCATCTTAGTCCAGTTCTGCAGTTTTTCATTGATCTCTGTTTATTCAAACAGTTTCACTTAAATTCTTAAGACTAGCACTGTTTGCTTTAAGACTTTAACTTCATAATTGATTCAACCCCCTCACCCCTCACCCTGTACAAGTTTACTTCGAGTGAAGAGGTGAGACTGCTAGTTTGCTTGTGTTCATTCTCTCATGCACACATACGTGCACTCACTCACTCCTTTTCCTTGAATTACCTCCTTAACTCTTAGAGGCAAAGGAAGGCAAGACCGTAGTCTTGTAGTCTCCTCTTTGGTTGGCTATACTGCTGTTTTAGCCTGTTGTTTAATGAGCTTGCTGTGGACAGATGTTTCCAAGAGGACTCAATGAAGAGGTTCTTCCTAAAAACTCCCCAACATTTTGTGATTGCACCCACCCTCCACCCCACCCCACCAGCCAGTTGTCTGAGATTCCTCTGGTTCTCATGAATGTGTCTCTTTGCACCATGATCTGGTTGTCCCATCTAGTATAACACACAATGTTATCTAACTTCCAGGACCTTTCACTATTCCTTCCCCTCTCCCCTGTTTTGGGTTTACTCTTCCCTTTAGGATCCACTATCCTATGTTCTGGGTGACTTAGAACTCAAGAGTGCAGGGGGTGGTATTGGATTCGCTTCTAGAAGTGCCCCAGTGTGATGTCTCTTTCTGTCCTCTTCAGATCCTAGGCCTAAATACATGTACTGATATGACCAGGTGATAAGGGATTCCTTTGGGCCCTTTCCCGCTTTGCTTGGAAGGGGAAGGCACTGCTCTTTACAGGGAGTTTAGAGGAGAGAACTACTTCTTTCATGGGAGAAGGCTTTTACATTACTTACAAGGTTTGGAGTGCAGCTGATGTGAAATGGCCCTCATCCAGTGCATCCCATGGAGAGGTGGCTGATCTCAACAGGCCGTGGTTCTACTGAATCTTTAGCTTAGGGTACTTAAAGCTTGGTATTCTTAATCATGATCCTTAGGATCTGATTCTATTGGGAGTATCAGCATCATCTTCTTACATTTTTATTTTGCTCTATCTGACCATAATATTATCTCAGAAGTCTTCTCTAAAGCCCAAGTTGGATTAATACAGTTCCTTTTCTTTGCTTCTACGTCACTCTTGATCTTAGCATTTACCATGTTAATTGAGCATTTCAGTATTCTCTAAGCTCTATGTTGTATTTCAGCCTGTGTTCCAGCAGCAATGATGTAACCCAAGTAATCCTTGGCTGTGTTGGTGCAGGTACAACTGGGCAGGACATTTACTGCCCCAGGCTTCTCTTTGTCTTAGTATGGGATGACTGTGGGAATGTGCCAACTCTTATACACAGAAAACCTGAATTTTCCTGAAATTAATGTAGTGGAAGCACCCTTGATGTGTGACTGGAGCTGATAGATAAATGTTTCACCTTTTCAATCCTTGGAGCTGACAGTTCTGAAATATATTTCATAAGGCTCCTTAGATGATCCCAGAATCATCACTCTCTCCATCCTGTACCTTTCCTACCTTGGATCATGCTTGAATGGCAGTTGCTCAGTCATGTCTGACTCTTTATGACCCCATGGACTGTAGATCACCAGGCTTCTCTGTCTTTGGGATTCTCCAGGCAAGAATACTGGAGTGGGTTGCCATTTCCTTCTCCAGCGCATGAAAGTGAAAAGTGAAAGTGAAGTCGCTTATTCATGTCTGACTCTTAGCAACCCCATGGACTGCAGCCTACCAGGCTCCTCCATCCATGGGACTTTCCAGGCAAGAGTACTGGAGTGGGTTGCCAATGCCTTTTCTGACACATAGCCTACACTCCATCAATTTTTGTTGAATTAGCATCATTTACAACTTACTCTTTCAAACAAGTTAAGTGACTATTGTCATTCTTCTATGTAAAGACCAAGTTCAGATGATCATATCCATCCACAGTCTTGAAAGCCTAATTCTCAGCTTTCCAGAAATATATTGAATGAATAAGTTTTCTTGAAAATCCTTGAATTCTGCCTAAATTCAGAATATCTTAGCAATGTCAGTTCAGTTCAGTGGCTCAGTCATGTCTGACTCTTTGAGACCCCATGAATTGCAGCACGCCAGGCCTCCCTGTCCATCACCAACTCCTGGAGTTCACCCAGACTCATATCCATCAAGTTGGTGATGCCATCCAGCCATCTCATCCTCTGTCATCCCCTTTTCCTCCTGCCTCCAATCCCTCCCAGCATCAGTCTTTTCCAATAAGTCAGCTCTTTGCGTGAGGTGGCCAACATATTGGAGTTTCAGCTTTAGCATCAGTCCTTCCTAAGAATACCCAGGGCTGATCTCCTTTAGAATGGACTGGTTAGATCTCCTTGCAGTCCAAGGGACTCTCAAAAGTCTTCTCCAACACAATGTCTATAATATAAATTTACCTTACTTAGCTAGAATTTCGGAGAAGGCAATGGCACCCCACTCCAGTACTCTTGCCTGGAAACTCCCATGGACGGAGGAGCCTGGTAGGCTGCAATCCATGGGATCGCTGAGTCAGACACGACTGAGCGACTTCACTTTCTCTTTTCACTTTCATGCATTGGAGAAGGAAATGGCAACCCACTCCAATGTTCTTGCCTGGAGAATCCCAGGGATGGCGGAGCCCAGTGAGCTGCCATCTGTGGGGTCGCACAGAGTCGGACACGACTGAAGAGACTTAGCAGCAGCAGCAGCAGCTAGAATTTATTCTCTACTGTGGTTAGAGCTTGAAATTAGATACTTGGAGGTGAAAAAAAAATGGATTCCTTGGTTTGGAGGGCTTTGGGTCCATGAGAGATGCAAGACCTGCTCATTCTGGAGAGCAATGTGAGTATATACAATATTATGAGCAATCAGAAAGTACAAAATAATGTGGTATTGATTGAAAGTTGTGCACACATTTTTCTAAGAGGATCTCAAACCCTGTTAGTCTGAGGTCATCCACTTTATATTCTACATAGTAGCTTGATCAGTTGATCTGTTTATGTATATCAATGCTCCTGTTAATATCACTTTGTAAACTGGGCAAAGCCTCCTCTGATAATTTCAAAGCTAAAAATTATGTTTTCCTAAAATAAAAGTCTCTTCTCTTTAGCACCAAATGATATAATTTTCTAGATGGAAAATCAATACATTAAAAGTGTGTCTCTGAAATGAGGCCATCCTGTATTCTTAGAGCAGTTGAATACTGGACAAATTGATGAGATTTAATAATTCATCAGATCCAAATGAATGTCATATTTACCATGTTGCTTTCTTAGCTCAATAAATCTATTGTGATGTGCAAATAAAAGGATCTACTCCCAAGATATACATATTAAAGACATGCTGAGCATTTAGGAACATACACTATAAAGCTATTCTAAAAGAATCTGCTCTTAAAGTATGGCTTTTAATAGCATGCTTCATTCCCTTGGGACTTCCCTTGGGGCTCTGTGGTAAAGAATCCTCCTGCCAATGCAGGAGATGCAGGAGGTATGGGTTCAATACCTGGGTTGGAAAGATCCCCTGGAAAAGGAAATGGCAACCCACTCCAGTATTCTTGCCTGGAGAATCCCATGGACGGAAGAGCCTGGTAGGCTACAAAGAGCTGGACACAACTGAGTGCGCACACATGCACACATTCCCTTTATTTGTAAACTGGAAGATGTAGATTTAGTTGAGCAATAGGGCACATGCAATTCTGAAGCTTGTGTTAACTCTCAAATAAGAATTCCGAAAATGGGAAAACTGTTCTGCATTACTGCAGAGAGGGAGTAGCATTTTCATGTAAACAAAGGGAAACTTGAGAGAAATTTAAATTGAGTTACGTACTTGACAGTTTATACCTTTAGCAGACTTTAGTATTCTTTCAATATCAAAATAAATAATGGATTTTGCTTAATTTGCTTTTCCAAGTAAGATCTCTATTTAACACGATCTCATGATTACAAATGCATATATTTTTCTACACACAAAAATTTTAAATGTGATATTTTGTGGCTAATTCAAGCAATTAGATTATGATAATATGGTTTTAAGTTATATTTTGGTTAGTGTGCAAATATGTTACCCAGCCTATATTTATAGGTTTTGTTATTAAAATGAACAATCTGTATATAAGTAACATGTTTTTTGTGCCAGTAGAATCCATTTCACTCTTTTAAGCCTATACATTCAATGTTTTTTAGAAAAACTATAATAAGATATTTTAATAATCACTTCTGAAATTGACAAAATTCTTTTAGTAGAGAGCAAGAAGAAAATTAAACTGCAAATATCAATAATGAATAATGAAGTATGAGTAAGGAATAAGTTATGTGTTTAAAAGGTGGTGTTTGGTGAAAATATCTTTATCAAACTAGATAATTCAAAGACTCCATTTCCTCCTGCTTATTTCCTCTGGCTATCTAAAGCTCTATTTTAGGAAATGTAAGGAAATTTCTCTTGGATAAGAATCCTAATCTGGTAGAAATGCTTAATAATATCTAATTTATGACTACTTCATAGAAATAAGGTATGTTTTTTAAAAAAGAATGTTTTTAATCATTTATACACATCTTTTATCTGTTATAATGTAAATAGAATATGTCATGGCTCTGTAGGAAAATAGAATCACCTGAAATAGTCTACAGTGCTGTTAAAAATCTTAAAGGACAGTATTATTCAAACTTCAGCACCTGTTTTATTTATCTCTCGCATTGTTTAAATGTCACTGTGTTCTAGGGCTATATAACAGAAAACAATAACCGTGTCTCTCTTTTGAAGTTTGCCCAAAGCACATACAATAGCATGTCTAACTCATTATGTTTTGCTAGTTAATTAATAAAAGGAAATTTCACAGATAGGAACTGTGCGTACTCAGTCGCTTCAGTCATGTCTGACTCTTTGTGACCCTGTGGACTAAAGCCTGCTAGGCTCCTCTGTCCAGAAGATTCTCAGACAAGAACACTGGAGTGGGTTACCATGCCCTCCTTCAGGGCATCTTCTTGACGCAGGAATTGAACCTGAGTCTTCTGTGTCTCTGGCATTGCAGAAGGGTTCTTTACCCACTGAGCCACCCAGGAAGCCCCTGATACTAACTTTATATTATATTATATAAAATAATATAATAAAAGCAAGAGTAGATAGCAAAAGATCTAGTTTGAACTCTTTATTAATTTAAAATTTATTTAGAAAAAATTAAGTGCTAAGAATTTTGACTACTCAAAAATGCCTATTTGTGACAAATATACTATTATACAATTTTAAAAATACATATAACATTTGCTCCTTATTTTTATTAATATGGTTAAAACCTATGGCTTTAAGATGTTTTAAACCAAGCACTCTAAAAACAGACATGTACACCAAGTTCCAGTGGAAAGAAATCTACTACTTCATAAGATCCACATATTCTGAAGTTGGAGGATGAATTCAGAACCGGCTCAGACCTTGATTTTTGCGTGTTAGAATTTCAATTACAACATGTACTGCCAAATTCTCTATCAGCCAGTAAATAATTGTATGGTCTTTGGCAAGTTGCTCTGCCTCTGTGCCTTAGTTTCCTAATCTATAGCCATAGAGATACAGATGTGGGAATCTTGTACAATTGTACATGCTTTTTTCCTCCTTGCCAAGGAATCCCAAAACAGAGAATTGCATGACCCCCATTGTTAGCTTTAAGTCAGTCCAGATATGTCAGTTGATCTTGAGTTCCTAGCTGGGAATAGATTGAGGGGAAATCCCATGACCTCTACAAAGGATCACATCCGCTCCAGTTATGGGGGTGTATTTTCCATTTTTTTACTTAGCCATTTAACTATTTCACTTCTTACCTACAACTCTATCATGTCCATCACCATGATGAATATAAATGTGAAGATAAAGTCAATAGAAGATACTATCCCTATGTTGAGGAGTTTAAGGTATAGTTGATAATACCCCTAAGTAGCAAAAAACTGGAACCACAATAAGAGCGCATGATCATGTGACAATTTGTGTAGAAATGTACCATGTGGGAAGCTGAAGTGTAAAGAAAAGATTTCTGAACCTTGGTTTCTCATCTTTAGAAGGTGTAATTAATCCTCACTTCACAAGGTTGTTCTGAAGATTAAAAGTTATAATTATTGATATAGCTAAAGTCAGGCATAATGCATACCTTAATAAATACTAGTTGAAATACCATCCAAAGTTGGAGTCATTTAAAAGATGTTTTCTATGCATTCATATGGAGATCCTATTATATGCCAGATATTGAGGACATGCTGGTGAACAAAACCAAAATAAGTTCTACTTTTACGGAGCTTAAATTCTAGTTGGGGAAGACAGAAAATAATGACCTAAATGTACAAGAAAATATCAAACAATGATATGTTAGTGGACAATAAAAAAGCAGAGTAATGTGTTAGAGAAAGGGAGTTACCTTAGATTGGGCAGTCAAGGAAGGCCTCCCAAAGTAGGGATATTAAAGCCAAAAGCTCACAACTTCCCTGGTGGTCCAATGGTTAAGACTCCCTCTTCCAGTGTAGGGGGTGTGAGTTTGAACCTTGGTCAGGGAGCTGAGATCCCACATGCCTTACAGTCAAGAAACCAAAACATAAAACATAACCAATATTGTAACAAATTCAATAAAGACTTTAAAAATGATCCACATTAAAAAAAAAAATCTAAAAAAAAACTAAAGTCCAAAAGTCAATGAGCTTTTGTTATATTTCTATAATGTTATCATCAAAGGACAAATTTAAAGACTTCTGAAGTTCCTAATTAGCGTTTATTAGTTACCCAAATGATACTGATATTGTTCATTGTTATCATCTCCCATAAAATAGTACACACACACACACGCACACACACACATATCCCATGGTCTCAATAAACCCAAACATGAATCTAATGCTTCCTTGGGGAATATAATTTTTCATGTGTGTGAGGATATACTGTATGTGTGTTTTACAAAATGCAATTTATTGCTAATCCTTTTGATTTCCTGCTTGAAATGATTATTCCACACAATTGACCTGTCACCATGATGACACTTCTCAGAATGTTAAGTTCTATTGACAAATGTTATGTTCCTATACTCAACACTTGACAGCAGTTTATCCGAAGGTGGCCTGGCCATATAATACAGGAATGGACACACTTCCGTAACTCTCCGTAGTGTCACTCTTCCACTATTTGTGCTTTCCTGCAACATATCAATAAATTATTTGCCTGGAATATTGCCTTTAAATAGGAGTTTTGTCCATGACCTTGAATTGATTTAGGAGAAGGCATGGTTAAGGGAGGGCTTCCCTCATAGCTCCGTCAGCAAAGAATGTGCCTTCAATGCAGGAGACCCGGGTTTGATTCCTGGGTCAGGAAGATCCCCTGGGAAAGGAAATGGCAACCCACTCCAGTAATCTTGCCTACAGAGTCCCTGTGGACAGAGGAGCCTGGCAGGCTACAGTCCATGGGGTCGCAAGAGTCGGACACGACTTAGTGACTAAACCACCACCACCATGGTTAAGGGACTGAAAAGAAAGTGAGTGTGCTAAGATACACGTTATAACCAGAAAATGCAGCTTCATTTCCATGGGAGGTGATCAAGAGGCCTTCTTATGAATCCAGGTTGACCTTAAAGACCCCCACCTAGGTTTTGACAATTCAAGAGTTTCTAGGTTCTTCACTAATCTTTTCTGCAGTAATGAAATATATGGAATACATAAATATGCAGTCAATTGAGTTTCAGAAATTTGTGAAGATATCCCTTTTATAAACTTAACGTAAATGGTAGGATTATAAGAATTATACAGATACCTAAGAGTGTCCTGAGTGAGCTGTTGGTAGGCAATTGGCCAACAAACTTGAATAGGTTTATGTTCACTCAGAACTTACTCCATTATCTACAGAGCGCGATCCTTCTGAATTAGGTAATATTACAAGATATGCCTTGATAGCTCCTTCTAGACATAGCTGAGGATATGTAATGCCAATAAGAATGTAATATGAATACTTCCTTCCCTATACATTCTTTAGTTAGGCAGCTCTATCACTGGGCCAAAGTCAGTTTCGGTTTCCCAAATGCATGTTTTCTTGTTCTATTTTCATCACTGACCTTCTGCAAAGTTTCTTTCTCACTGAATTCTGGACTGAACACCAGAGAAAATAAAACAAAATATCTTGCAAATAGCCTGTACTTTCTTCAGCAGCACAAAAGCTTCCAAGTGAAAAAAGTAATGAATCTCTGAAGAAACAAACTGTTAAGTAGAGGATAAAGGACTTCTATACCTACTAAGAAGATATGAGTTTACAAAAACATATGCCAGCATCTGTTAATAAATTACGCCAAGAGGAGTAGAGGGAACTTGTAGTTGCCTTGAAGGCTTGTTTTAGACCATTTATTACTCTTAGACCATGTGATGTAATGGCTTAGGGTTAGACTACTTCAAAAATATTAATATTTTGGCATCAATAAGTGATCATAGATGGAAGATTTGAAATTTCTTGCCCCACATTACTTAATAAAGGAGGAAACTCTTAATATTGAAACTTTCATATTTTAGATATGTAGAAGTATAGTAATGATAGGTAACAATTAGTTCAAATAGGCCTGTGTTAAAATTTCAATTCTGGTATTTTTTAGCTGGGTAATGTTGGAAAGCTCTTTGACCTTTCTAAATTCTGATCTTTTAAAATAGATTTTTTATTTGCAAACCAGAAAGCGAAATTCTCTCTTACAGGAGTAGGTGACTTAATGAAATATACCTAAAATTACTTGGTATAATATTGATAGATTTAGGTGTTCAATAAACCATATTTGTGAAATGATCTTTGACATGTAGGAAAAGTTTTGGAAGGACTGCTACTCAATTTAATTCACATATAGCAAACGTCTTATAATACAATTCTTTCTGCTATTTCTTCTTCCAAATTCTTTTTGAAATTGTGCCCCATCTCTCTCCCTCTCTCCACAAACACACAATTTTTTATTTTACACTCTGGCTTCCATTATGGTGGGATAGGTGTAACAGCTTCCTAATGTCACCCTCTGCCTATCCAGCTTTACTGAGTGCTTTCAAATCCGTCTTCCATGCTGACTCCTTTCAGTTCAGTTCAGTTCAGTTACTCAGTCGTGTCCGACTCTTTGCGACCCCATGAATTGCAGCATGACAGGCCTCCCTGTCCATCACCAACTCCTGGAGTTCACTCAAACTCATGTCCATTGAGTTGGTGATGCCATCCAGCCATCTCATCCTCTGTTTTCCCTTTTCCTCCTGCCCCCAATCCCTCCCAGCATCAGAGTCTTTTCCAATGAGTCAGCTCTTCGCATGAGGTGGCCAAAGTACTGGAGTTTCAGCTTTAGCATCATTCCTTCCAAAGAAATCCCAGGGCTGATCTCCTTTAGAATGGACTGGTTGGATCTCCTTGCAGTCCAAGGGACTCTTAAGAGTCTTCTCCAACAGTTCAAAAGCATCAATTCTTTGGCGCTCAGCCTTCTTCACAGTCCAACTCTCACATCCATACATGACCACAGGAAAAACCATAGCCTTGACTAGATGGACCTTTGCTGGCAAAGTAATATCTCTGCTTTTGAATATACTATCTAGGTTGGGCATAACTTTTCTTCCAAGGAGTAAGCGTCTTTTAATTTCATGGCTGCAGTCACCATCTGCAGTGATTTTCAGTTCAGTTCAGTCGCTCAGTCGTGTCCGACTCTTTGCGACCCCATGAATCGCAGCACGCCAGGCCTCCCTGTCCATCACCATCTCTCGGAGTTCACTCAGACTCACATCCATTGAGTCAGTGATGCCATCCAGCCATCTCATCCTCGGTCGTCCCCTTCTCCTCCCGCCCCCAATCCCTCCCAGCATCAGAGTCTTTTCCAATGAGTCAACTCTTCGCATGAGGTGGCCGATTTTGGAGGCCCCCAAAATAAAGTCTGACACTGTTTCCACTGTTTCCCCATCTGTTTCCCATGAAGTGATGGGACCAGATGCCACGATCTTAGTTTTCTGACTCCTTTAAAGTTTCCTAAAACAAAATACTCATTTCCTATTTTAAAAACTCACTAACTTCTCATTGTTTAGCAAATGAAATCCACCTTTCTGTTACTCCTTTTCGGTGTTCCCATTGTGATATGGTCATGCCTTCCTACTGCCAAGATCAGCTGTAGTCAGCCATAGTCTTTGCCATCTGTTTCTTCAGCTTAATTTTGTGATACTCTTTCTTTTATGAAGCTTACTCTTCCCAGCTTCATCCATGCCATGCTCTGTCTACTGATGGCATTCCTATAAACTAGTCATAATTGCCTAGAATGCTCTCTAATATTCTGTTACTATTATTTTCTTTGAGTCTTTGCTTGGATTATTAATCAGTTAATAAAAGTCAACTTCCAAGTTTGTCTGTTTCACCCTTTTGTAGATTGTAAAGCCAACTTTGCCATGACATTTAGTGTGCAAGATATATATTAAAGAGTGACCTATAGAACAAAGGAAAAAGGATTAGACATAGGGAGAGGCTGAGGTGCAGAGCAGACCCAACATCAACTTCAGCTGATCCCACTGGGATCTCTGGAGCTAAAATGACCCATCACAGTTGTCCTGAGTTAGGGGGAAATGGTCTGGCCTTTATAATCTTGCTTCAGTCTATCAGTTAATATGCCCCCCTCTCTGAAAGGTGTGAACTTGGCCAAGGTGGCTTTCTGCAACCGAAGCAATGAATGAAGGGGCAGACAGGTGAGCGCTCTTTGCTGACAGCACTCTCAGTAGCTGAGACTACAAATTCTTATTGGAAGAGGATATGAGCAGAGTGTCGCTGTGTGTATCAGTTAAGCAAAGGTAACATATTGAGCTAAACAACATGACCTAAGTGTTTTGTGTCTTCTGTGGCCAGAATCACTTTATAGTGTCGAAAGACAGGAGTCTGTGTCCTATACCAGAAAGTGGAGAGAGCCCTAATCGTTAGTAATCTGTGTGATGAAGCATGAACAGAGAGTGACTTTTATTCCAGAAAGTAACCCTCTTTATATCTTGTGGGCTAACTGAGGAAGCAGCAAGGTTATCACTGAATAACAAAGACCTTCTATCCACAGATGTATATTTTAATATGCATTCAAATGCTAGCACTAACTGTACAAAGTTTACCAACATACATTAGAGGTGCGCTTTTCCTAGGAACACTTCCTTCGGCCTCACAGATCCCCGATAAGACAACTTATCACCTTAGAATATCGAACAGTCACATTTCTCCCTCCAGAATACGATTGCTTATAACAATTTTAAATAGCTTTTTGAGAGTCTTAACCTTTCTGTGGATACTCATCACATTGATTTCTCAATAGTTTGAATCTCTGTCTTCTCTCTGAGTTCTAATATCTTATGGCAACATTTTCTGTCAGACAGTTAAGCATATTTATTTGGAGCTGAATTCACACCTCATTTCTCTATCCTAAAACCCCAACTGGCTGTTCATTCATTTTAATACCTCTTTCAAAGTGTATTTTCAAATGCTTTTAAAAAGCCTCTCCCACCTCATATGTTAGGTTTCTCATTCTATAATCAAATAAGACCAAATGGTTGTAGTTGGTGCCAATGATTTATCATGTTTGGTCATCATGACCTTCTCAATTCAACAAATTCAGTAAATATTTATTACAAGGCACAGTGCTAGACATACAAGTGCATACAAATATAAACCTAATACAGACCCTCAACATTCGTTGTTGAATCTGTGGAAGCAATTTTTGAGTTTGTAAGAAAAATAAAATGTTATCACATAGCTCTAATTCAAACAGGAATGCTATTATTGTTGACCTAGGAGTTGCTAAAGGCTTCATGAAGGATATGGTGTTAATGTTTGGCCTTCAAGATTGGGTACTGATTAATCAATCAATTAAATTACTTATTTAGATTTCACAGGTAAGTGGTGTTCATTATAAGAAAATTAGGAAATATAGGGAAGCTAAAATAGCAATAAAATAAAAATCATGCAGTCTCACTACTCATACTTTTGGTGTCTTGTATTTGGTCTAGGTTTGTCTGTCAAGACTATGTCAAAACATTTACTCAGGTGACCTTCATCAACTTTATTGATAATTTTGTACTAAAACAGGGTTCAATGTTAACAATTGTTTTTACTTTTCCTTATTACAGTCTTAGCTGGTTCCACGTGTTTGAATTCTATACACAAAGCTGTATTTTCATTTCTAGATGGCAACAGATGTTAAGTCTCAAACCAGGAGAAAGTGCTGTACTGAGTTTATTACCCCTCAGCCCAGAAGGTTGGCTATGTGACTTTCTATGACCTTGAACTCAACAGCATATAGTTCTCTCCCGCAAAGTATTGTGGGAGAAAAGATTTATCAGAAAAAATGTAAGGCAATAATAATATGAAATTTTCATACTATATTCTGGGTTGAAAGTCCACACACAAAGAGAACATAAACAGATAATTTCCCAAAGTGCAGACACAGAGTGGTGAATAACCATTAATCAGCAATGATGCTCTTTTGTCATTTTCTTGATTTATAGATTTTAGCTTTTTTCAAATTCTAAGTTGGAATATTAACATCTGAAATATGCTCAGCGCCTTACAGTCTGAGTGATTCTGCTTGTGATTTCTCTTTATCCTCATAATCAGTAGGTAAAAGATTGTTTTCTCTTAATTTTGCATGTGAGAAAATGGAGATGCTGAGGTCATGTGAGAAACTTGGACTAGGAATCAGATCTCTGGCTTCGTTTTCAATACGTTCAGTTTTTAGATGCAAAATCAACCAATTTTCTTCTCACTTTTGAATAATAAGATCTGGTGAATCATCTCAGAAGATGAACATTTTCATAACTCTCACCTGAATGAACTATTGTTTAAATGCTATTAGTTTTTGGCAATAGGCCTGCTCTGCAGTGCTGACATATGGGAATAGAAAGCTTTTTTGCTCCTTGCAGAAAACATTTATTTTTTCTGGCAATATGTCTTCCAGGTAGTTGCTGGATGGTGTTAATAAGCTCAGGAGGAAGGATCCAGAAAGGAGGCAAATACAGGTGTGAAGTTCAGTTGTTCCTGATGTAAAATAAGACCCACCGGTAGCAGAGAGCCCTGAATTGAGAGAGAGTGCTGTGACTTACAGAATTTAATAAAACACAACTGAAAAGTTATCTTTGGAGGTTAGGTGAAACATGTCAGGTCAACTTCAGCAATTTTCAATATACTTTTTCTCATTTTAAAGTATAAAAAAATCATCAAGTTTACAGATGAATTTTCTAGCTATATTTTTTATAATTTCTCATTAAAAATGATTAAATTCAAACCCAAAAGTTATTATAAAGCATTTAGCGTCTCAATGTTAACTACATAGACAAAATGTTACAAAGAAAAGGAAACGGGGGTTTAGGAAAAATGATATTGCGTAGTAAATCTTTTGAGTGTCTGAAATAGCCCAAAATGTATTTATGATTGGATAAATTATAAGTTCATGTTGGAATACAGAGTGTGGTTAACAAAGATGAATGAAGAGCTAGAAACTAGGATTTATAGAAAAAAGTATTTGAATAGTTTAATTGGAGAAATACACGGCTAAGGGTGACGATACAACTTTCAAGTATGTCAAATATTTTCATATGATAGTAATCATTAATTTTTCAGTTTTCCTGAATCAATAGTAAATTAGATAATTTTAAATGACAGTGTGAGGATTTCAGTAGGATATAAGAAAGAACATTTTATTTAGCCAATGTGTACCAGGTGCCAAGAATTTAGTAGATTGATTGATAGATATTTACATTGTAAATTTGATTGTTATGGATTGAATTGTGTCCCCCCAAAAGATATGTTGAAATATTAATCTTGGGTAACTGTGAATGTGAACTTATTTGGAAATAGAGTCTTTGCAGCAGTCATCACGTTAAGATGATGTCATTAGGGTGGGCCCTAATCCAATATAAATGATGTCCTTATAAGAATAGGGAAATTATGGCATAGACACACAGAAAGAATTGAACGCCATATGAAGGCACACAGACATACAGAGAAGGAAGATAATGTAGAGACACCACATAGTCTACAGGGAGAGGATGGCCACATGAAGACAGAGCAGAGATTGAACTTATGTTGCCATAAGCCAAGGAATGCATGTGGTACCCCAAGCTGGAAGAGGCAAGACAAGATCCTCCTATAGATGCTCCATAGAAAACATGACCTGGACAAAAACTCCAGTTTGGACTCCTAGTCTCCAGAACTGTGAGACAGTGCATTTCCTTGGTTTGTATCTAGTTTGTAGTACCTTGTTACAGTAGCCCTAGCAAGTTAACACAGTGAGTAAGATGCTATCTCTGGCTCTGAGAAACTCAAAAGCTAATGGATGAAATGAGATGGTATAATTGCATTGCCATGTGCCTGCGATACCTCCGCACCCTGCTTGAAGCCTCTAACTGCAAAATCTTACCTTTTCTCCCAGCTCATCTGAAATGCTACTTTCTCTATGAGGTCTCTCTGATTTTCAGATAATACATATTTCTTTATTAAAACAGCATATATCTTTTTGAGTTGTAAAGATGTGTTTTTATGTTTGTTCCTCAAGTGCCTCCCGTAAGCCATAACTAGTGCCCAGAATAATGTTTGGCATAATTCACTGAATAACGAATAAATGATAGAAGTGATATGAGAATGTGGATCACATTGAAGAAATAGAATTCCCTTTTACATCGTCTGTAGCAGTACCCAACATGGAAAACAACATGCTTAAATTTTATGTGGTTAAATTCAATGTGATTAGTGCTATAATGAACATATATATGAGACACCATGGGAACACCAAAGTATGAATAATTAACTTTGACTAGCAGAGTCAAGGGAGGGAGGTTTAAGATATTTCTGAAGTTCTGTTCTGAGAGGTATTATAAAACGATGCCCATATAGCTGTAATATGTCATATAATCCCATAGTTTCCTTTCTGGTTCAGTGAATATAAATTTTATTAATGTTTTGACTATGACTTTTGAGGTGAATAACAAAAATCTGAAGTTTAAAGGATACTTCAGGTATCACTTTTCTTTGCCAATCTCCATTGATGCATTCACATTCTGAAATTGTCATTTGGAATTAAAGAACTGTGTGACCTTCCTTGACCTAGATGAAGAATATGCTGATATATAGGGTTGATCACTTTTGTACACAGTTTTACACTCATAATGATCTCTAAGCCTCAATATTTCACCTTATCTAAAGAAGACTGACACAGTGCTTTCACGTATCAGCTCTGGATATCAATTTTCAATTGTCTTTGTAATTCATAGAGAAATTTTTTAGGTTACTCATGGAAGAAGAATCTCTTACATTTATTTATTTTACTGAACTATATTTGATTTACAATATTGTGTTACTTTCAGGTTAACAGCAAAGTGATTTAGTGATACACACATACAATATATATATACACACATATAAATTCTTTTTAATATTTTTCCCATTATGTTTTTGTTCAGTCACTAAGTTGTGTGTGACACTTTGCCACCCCATGTACTGCAGCATGCCAGGCTCCTCTGTCCTCCACTATCTCCTGGAGTTTGCTCAAATTCATGGCCATTGAGTCAGTAATGATATCTAACCATCTCATCCTCTGTTGCCCCTTCTCCTTTTACCTTCCATCTTTCAGAGCATATGGGTCTTGCCAATGAGTCAGGTCTTTGCATTAGGTGGCCAAAGTATTGGAATTTCAGCTTCAGCAACAGTCCTTCCAATGAATATTTAGGGTTGATTTCCTTTAGGATTGGCTAGTTTGATCTCTCTGCAGTCCAAGAGACTCTCAAGAGCCCTTTTCAGCACCACAGTTTGAAAACATCAGTTCTTCCTTGCTCAGCCTTCCTTATGGTCCAACTCTCACATCCGTATATAACTACTGGAAACACCATAGCTTTGACTATTCAGACCTTTGTTGGGAAAGTGATGTCTCTGCTTTTTAATATTCTGTTTAGGTTTGTCATAGCTTTTCTTCCAAGGAGCAAATGTCTTTTAATTTTGTGGCTGTAGTCACTATCTGCAGTGATTTTGGAGCCCAAGTAAATAAAATCTGTCACTGTTCCCACTGTTTCCCCATCTATTTGCCTGAAGTGATGGGACCAGATGCCATGATCTTAGTTTTCTGAATGTTGAGTTTTAAGCCAGCTTTTTCACTCTCCTCTTTCATCCTCACCAAGAGGCTCTTTAGTTCCTTTTCACTTCCTGCCATTAGAATGGTATCATCTGCATATCTGAGGTTTCCATTATAGGTTATTACAAGATACTGAATATAGTTCCCTGTCTACACAGTAAATCCTTGCCATTTATCTTATTTCTAATGGACTAACTATGAGCATGTTAGTATATATACCAGTATAACTATATGTATGTGCAGTAAAGGAATCACTTTGCTCAAAAATATGTAATGATATCATGGAATCTCTAAATTGGTAGAAACTTTGAATATTATGGAAGAATATAGATTAGACATATTGCTTTCTGCAAAGATATACCATTTTGAAAGTTTTATTATTAGAAATAACTTTCCTAGACTTAATTGAAAATCTTTCTCTGTATAACCCAAATATTCCAGTTTGGTCCTAGAGGATTATATATTCTTTGGATAGTTCTTCAATGATTTGATGATTGTCATCATTCATTGTCTCTCATAAGCCTTGTCTTCTTCAAAATATTCATAGTTCTTTCATTCATTCCAGATATGAAGTAAATGTCTTTTCATATATGTGCTCAGTGTTATTGAAGCCCTCTCCAAATTTGGTATTTATCTTAATAACAGTGGTGTGCTTAGTCAGTTCAGTTGTGTCCAACTCTGTGCAACCCCATAGACGGCAGCCCGCTAGGCTCCCCTGTCCCTGGGGTTCTCCAGGCAAGAACACTGGAGTGGGTTGCCATTTCCTTCTCCAATGCATCAAAGTGAAAAGTGGAAGTGAAGTCGCTTAGTCATGTCTGACCCTCAGTGACCCCATGGACTGCAGCCTTCCAGGCTCCTCTGTCCATGGGATTTTCCAGGCAAGAGTACTGGAGTGGGGTGCCATTGCCTTCTAACAGTGGTATAGATGTGTCCAATTCGATGCAGAATTCAGTAGAATCATTACTTGCCATTTAAAAAATGTTTTTAGCTTTTGGGCAGCTGTGCCTCAGTACTAATGTTTATTGGATTCAGTTCAGTTCAGTCGCTCAGTCGTGTCCGACTCTTTGCGACCCCATGAATCGCAGCATGCCAGGCCTCCCTGTTCATTACCATCTCTCGGAGTTCACTCAGACTCATGTCCATCGAGTCCATGATGCCATCCAGCCATCTCATCCTGGGTCGTCCCCTTCTCCTCCTGCCCCCAATCCCTCCCAGCATCACAGGCTTTTCCAATGAGTCAACTCTTCGCATGAGGTGGCCAAAGTACTGGAGCTTCAGCTTTAGCATCATTCCTTCCAAAGAAATCCCAGGGTTGATCTCCTTCAGAATGGACTGGTTGGATCTCCTTGCAGTCCAAGTGACTCTCAAGAGTCTTCCCCAGCACCACAGTTCAATGATCCAGCGGATGTTGGCAATTTGATCTCTGGTTCCTCTGCCTTTTCTAAAGCCAGCTTGAACATCAGGGAGTTCACGGTTCACGTATTGCTGAAGCCTGGCTTGGAGGATTTTGAGCATTACTTTACTAGCTTGTGAGATGAGTGCAATTGTGCGGTAGTTGGAGCATTCTTTAGCATTGCCTTTCTTTGAAATTAGAATGAAAACTGACCTTTTCCAGTCCTGTGGCCACTGCTGAGTTTTCCAAATTTGCTGGCAGATTGAGTGCAGTTTATTGGATTATGCTTAAGGAAACTCCTATCTTTAGTACCTGAATTGCTAAATCATTCTGTATTTGTAGAGTTGTTTTGAGCTTAAAGCCACTTTCCATTCAATATTTATTAATTCCCATCTCTTTAATTTCAGCCTGCCAGGATTTTATGGAATTTGGATTCTGTCATTTTGTGAACTGATTTTCCCACCACATTTATGTCATCTTCAAAGTTGATGAGAACACATTCTCTGTCTTTGTTTTTTGCGGTACATGGGTTCATGCTCATGTGGAGCTTTTCTTGACTCACCTCAAGAAATAACCTTATCAGATTGCAATCATAGTAGGAATCAAAACTCTCTGAGTAATATAGTTGAACTAACATCAAATCTATCTAATGGTACTGTGTCTTCTGGACCAAATTTCACATTCATTTTACAAAAACAGTGCTGAGGTGCTTATTTTTATCTAAAACTAACCAGTCTCTTTTTTCTTTGGTAATGTAATGGTCACATTCTTTAAAGCATGGTAATTTGTATAAGAATATGTTTTCTTCACTAGGGAATATGTTTCCTAGCCTCCTTTGCAGTTTATGAGTTCCTGTGACTCTGGGTCAATCAAAGGAATGGGAATAAAAACAATATGTATTTTTTCCTTCTCTTCCCACTTCCTGGGAGATGGCAACACATAGAGCTGCTGACTTGGGTCTGATGAAAGCTGCATGTCGATGATGGCAGTTTTTCCATATCAGTCTTGCCTTATCTATATTTTTAGATCATTTTAATAGCCATTTGACTCGGTTGGTAAAGAACCTGCCTGCCAATGAAGGAGATGGAAAAAGATGCGTGTTCCATCCCTGGGTCAGGAAGATCCTCTGGAGAAGGAAATGGCAACCCGCTTCAGTATTCTTGCCTGGAAAATGCCATGGACAGAGGAGCCTGGTGGGCTACAGTACATAGGGATATAAAGAGTCAGACAGGACTGAGTATGCATAAGCTATACTATACTGTACTGATTCATACACATCACAAGAGGAGAAAAATTATCACAAGTCTTATAGATGTACTCTTTCCTCATCTTCCAATCTAGCATGTTATTATTCAAGAATAATTTGTTCTAATAGGTATTCGTTTTACATGTGGATACTTCAGAAAGAGTTGCCTGTTAGCCATTCATAAAGATGTCTATGATTATACATTTGGTGTTTAGTCGTTAAGTCGGGTCTGATTCTTTTGAGACCCTATGGATTATAGCCTGCCAGGCTCCTCTGTCTATGGGATTTCGCAGGCAAGAATTCTAGAGTGGTTTGCCAATTCCTTCTCCAGGGATCTTCCTGACCCAGGAATTATACCTGTGTCTTCTGCATTGGCAGACGGATTCTTTACCACTGAGCCACCAGGGAAGCCCTATGAATATAATCATAGGTCCAAATAAATATAGCCTTGACATTAGCAGAGCTCAGAGAATAATAATAATATAGATCATAGGTGAGCTGTATCAACATTAGAGGTTAATTTTGGAGTATATCCCTTGGTTAAGAGCAGCCTTTGGTAGAGTTGGTAGATTTGGATAGCTATAGACAAGCCACTCTTGGGGATCTGTGTAACTGACAGGCAGGAAAGCAAGAGTTCAAAAAAGAAAAATGAGCAGGATCAAAAGGTAACTCTGACTCCCTTGAAATTTTGCTCAGTTATCTAGTTGCATACATTTTGTTTTTTTTGAGCAAATCTCAAATGTAGAGTAATATAAGTCACCGGGCTGCCCTGGTGGCTCAGATGGTAAAGAACCCACCTGCAATGCGAGTGACCTGGGTTCGATCCCTGGGTTGGGAAGATCCCCTGGAGGAGGGCATAGCAACCCACTCCAGTATTCTTGCCTGAAGAATCCCCATGGACAGAGGAACCTGCCGGGCTACATCCTGCCAATGGGGTCACGAAGAGTTAGACATGACTGGGCAGCTAAGCACACACATAGGTCTCTAGAGTGGCTCAGATGGTAAAGAACCCACCTGCAATGCGAGTGACCTGGGTTCGATCCCTGGGTTGGGAAGATCCCCTGGAGGAGGGCATAGCAACCCACTCCAGTATTCTTGCCTGAAGAATCCCCATGGACAGAGGAACCTGCCGGGCTACATCCTGCCAATGGGGTCACGAAGAGTTAGACATGACTGGGCAGCTAAGCACACACATAGGTCTCTAGGGTTGGATGAAAGCCATCAAGAAAACTTGCAGGCTAGAAAGCTTAGTCCACCCCAGCTCAGCCCAACCCCTATAACCAGTAGATACACATCATGTCTATTGCATACCAGCACGCATAGTTTGAATGTCAGGTGAGATAAAGGAAGAGAAAAAAAGGAAAAATAACAATGGAAACAATGAACAGGGGATGAGATAATCACCAGACACTTGCTACTGTGGGGAAATTCATATTCTTTTATGACTCTTCACCTTAATTCTACTCCTCTATGTCCTCTTCTCTATTTTAAGAAAGATGGGCATTGCCAATTTCCCTTTTTAGTGACCTAAAAAAGTATCCTGAGGAAGATTTTAAAAACGTAGTTGCCTGAAGTAGTTGAAATTATTACAGTGCACTTCTGACAATGCTATGGAGATAGAATTCACAACTGTGTACTTGGAATAAGAAAGCGGGCAATACTTTTCCATCCTCATAGTGACATGTAATGTATGATCACCCTCAGGACTCCAATATTAACCCATTGTTTTGAAGAAATGAGGGTGCGTGGTTGAATGATAAGCAAAATAAATTTTATGTGAAATATTCTCTGATTCCACTTCCCCCACCCAAGCCCTATCCTCTCATCCTGGCTTGCTCTCTCTCTTCTGAAAGCATCTGTTATTGAAAGAGCTTGCCAAAAATGTCACTGCCAGATTTTGCTGGACATGGGCTCTGATCATTTCCAAATGACAGCAAATCAGCTGTGGGATTTATGCTCTAAGTAATCATTAACCATGGGCCCTGCATTGACTGGGTAGAAAATAGAATGTTCTTAATCTGCCTGATCTGAGAGGTCAAGCTGTGCCACATGCTGCCTGCTCCCAAGGATTCAATACCAACCACAGTGACTGCAACAAAAAGACAGTTTTGCCATGAAAGATAACACATTCCTTTCCCAGTGATTAGAAGTGCAAGCACCCATGTGAATATTTTCCACATTAGAATTAAGGTGTCAATATTAGTTTTCCATGTACATGAAAATCATGAGAAAAGGCTCAGATATTAATTTCACGAAATAAAAGAAATAAGGATTAGTCATTAGTTAGCATTAGTCAATACAAAAGTCATAATTTACCTTATGTTACTTCTCTTCTAATTGAATGTCTACTTCTATGATATACTCATATTCTCACAAAGAAAATATTTTCCAAACTCCCCTCAATATGTTCTTCAAACATTTATTAAACTAATGTAATTCAAGATCAGAATTTACCTAAAATTTCTATTTTCACAGCTATTGCCGGCAAAATATCTATGTCTAATTCTTTTCTTGAAATTCAGGTATTAACCGCTGAAGTGGCAATGAATTGAGACTTGTGGTTTCCCATCAGTGTGTAAGGAGTTTGGAAGTTGCCACTCCATCCTAACAAAAAGAAAAAGACCTGAACTGAAAAATCAGCAATTCTTTTTAGATTCATTTGAAAAGGAGATCACAGAGCAAACTGCTGGTGCTGTTAAGTCACTTCAGTCGTGTCTGACTCTGTGTGACCCCATAGATGGTAGCCCACCAGGCTCCCCCATCCCTGGGATTCTCCAGGCAAGAACACTAGAGTGGGTTGCCGTTTCCTTCTCCAATGCATGAAAGTGAAAAGTGAAAGTGAAGTCGCTCAGTCGTGTCTGACTCTTCGCGACCCCATCGACTGCAGCCTACCTGGCTCCTCCGTCCATAGGATTTTCCAGGCAAGAGTACTGGAGTGGGGTGCCATCGCCTTCTCCAAACTACTGCCCCCCAAATTGGAGAGAGGTCAGTGGGAGAGTACATGGAATATAACTTAACTAAGCAGAAATCTCTATAGGATTGGAGACACAGGGTGGAAAAATCTGACGGTTAGGAACTCCAGTGGGACCCAGTCATAGGAGGTCTACCATGTCCTCACACTGAATAACAGAGAAAACTCCCCTCATGTTCCAGCAGAGGAAGGGGAAAGAGAACCACTCTGAAATACACCAGAGCATTTTGTTCTTCTTAGTAAGGGCTGCCCTTAGGAGAAAGGTTTTACCAAAGCCTAACCTGATGAGGTTTTATTAGAAGCCTACTGCAGTCCCCTCTAGCCATACTGTCCCACCTAAAGTAGGGAAAAACCTGAGAAGCACTGGTGAAGTTCACAGTCCAGGGTCAGGCTTGTCAAAAGACAAACCTATCATAAGACTAGAACATGCTTCCCCTCCCACAAACCTTACCACACATTGCTAAGGGCCTAGTTACCACAGTCTCATCCAGTTTATTGTGTCCATCTTTCATCAAAAAATTACAAGACACAATAAAAAGCAACAACACTGCTTGATGAGACTAAACAAGCATCAGAATCAGGATCAAGTATGCCAGGAATGCTTGAATTATTTTACTAAAATGGTTTCAAGCTATGGTGAATAAGCTAAGGGCTTTTGTGGAAAAAAAAAAATAGACAACATACAAGAATAGGTAGATAATGTGAGTGAAGAGATGGACATTCTAAGAAAGAATCAAAAAGAAGTGCTAAAAATTGGAAACACTACTTGTAACAGAAAATGAGCAATACCTTTGACGAATTATTTAGTAGACTGGACAAGGCTGAAGAAAGAATCTCGGAGCTTGGGGATCTGACATAATAACTCCCCATACTGGAAATCAAAGAGAAAAAAGACTGAAAAAGGCAACAGAATATCCAAAAACTGTGAGACTCTTGCAAAAGGCTTAATATATGTGTATTGGAGTAAGAAGAAAAGAAAGAAAGGAACAGAATAGTATTTGAAGGCATAATAATTGAGAATTTCCTCAAATTTATTCCAGACACCAAATTATAGATCCAGGAAGCTCAGAGAATACCAAGAAGAATGAAGGGCTTAAAAAATAACAACAAACCCTACACCAAGACATTTCACCTTCAGATTTCAGAAAATCAGAAATGAGAAAATCTTGAAAGAAGCCAGAGGAGGAAAAATATCTATAAAGGAGCAAAGATCAGAATTACATCTGAAGAAACAATGCAAGCAAGAAGAGAATAGCACAAAGCATTCAAAGTGTTGGGAAAAAAAGAACAGCAACACAGAATTTTGTACCCCATGAAGTTAACCATCAAACTGAGTGAAGTTGCTCAGTTGTGTCCGACTCTTTGCAACCCCATGGACTGTAGTCTACCAGGCTTCTCTGTCCATGGCATTTTCCAGGCAAGAGTACTGGAATGAGTTGCTATTTCCTTCTCCAGGGGATCTTCCTGACCCAGGGATCAAACCCGGGTATCCTGTATTGTAGGCAGACGCTTTACCATCTGAGCCACCAGGGAAGTCTTCTTAACCTCAACCTTCAAAAGTGAAGGAGAAAGAAGAACTTTCTCCAACAATAAAAAACTGAGACAATTGACAGACGGGCCTGGCAGGCTATGGACTGTGGGTTGCAGAGTCACACACGACTGAGTATGCAGCTCATATTGCCGATAGATCTGGCTTGCAACAAAATCTTAAAGAAGTCTTCAAGAGAAGGAAGAAATGGAGTAGCCCTCATAGTCAACAAAAGAATCCAAAATACTATACTTGGGTGCAATCTCAAAAGTGACAGAATTGATCTTTGTTTGTTTCCAAGGCAAGCAATTCAATATCACTGTAATCCAAGTCTATGCCCCAACCACTAATGCTGAAAATCTGAAGTTGAATGGCTCTATTAAGACCTACAAGACCTTCTAGAACTAACACCCCCCAAAAGATGTCCTTTTCATCATAGAGGACTGGAATGCAAAAGTATGAAATCAAGAGATATCTGGAGTAACAGGCAAGTTTGGCCTTGGAGCACAAAATAAAGCAGGGCAAAAGCTAACAGAGTTTGCCAAGAGAATACACTGGTCATAGCAAACACCCTCTTCGAGCAACACAAGAGATGACTCCTACACATGGACATCACCAGATAGTCAACACCGAAATCAGATTGATTATATTTGTAGCCGAAGATGGAGAACTCTATATGGTCAGCAAAAACTGACTAGGAAGCTGACTATGGCTCAGATCATGAAGTCCTCATTTACCAAATTCAGACTTAAATCGAAGAAAGTAGGGAAAACTACTAGACCATTCAGGTATGACCTAAATCAAATCCCTTATTATTATACAGTGGAAGTGAAAAATAGATTCAAGGGATTAGATCTGATAGAGTGCCTGAAGAACTACAGGCAGAGGTTTGTAACATTGTGCAGAATTTGTTGTTCGGGTGTTCAGTCATGTCTGACTCTTTGAGACCCATGGACTGCAGAACTCCAGGCTTTCCTGTCCTTCACCATCTCCCGGAGCTTGCTCAAACTTGTGTCTGTTGAGTCAGTGATGCCATCCATCCATCCATTCTCTGTCATCCCCTTCTCCTCCTGCCTTCAGTCTTTCCAAGCATCAGGGTTTTTTTTCCCAGTAAGTTGGCTCTTTGCATCAGGTTGCTAAAGTATTGGAGCTTCAGGTTCAGCCTGTCCTTCCAATGAATATTCATGATTTATTTCCTTTAGGATTGACAGGTTTGATCTCCTGATTTCCAAGGAACTCTCAAGACTCTTCTCCAACACCACAGTTCAAAAACATCTTTTCTTCAGTGTTCAACCTTCTTTATGATCCAATTCTCACATCCATATATGACTACTAGCAAAACCTAGCTTTGATTATACTATAGTCAAAGTAATGTCTCTGCTTTTTAATATACTGTGTAGGTTTGTCATAGCTTTTCTTCCAAGGAGCAAACATCTTTTAATTCCATTACTTTAGGTTCTTTCAAAACCATGTTAAATACTGAGCATTTGATGATTTGCTATTTCACCCATTAGCAAGCTTTTCATGGGGGAAACAATAAATAATACAAACACGAAGCAACAGAGAGCATCATTTTAGTACCAGATTATAGCACCTAAAGATTATCTTTTCCTTGGTCTTATCCTACTGTGATTCACTAATATTTTTGTGTATCCAACAGTAGCTCTTTAGACAAAACATTCCAGATACTGGCTTTCAAGAAAAGTGACTGTGCAAAGTCATATAAAATCCAAATTATAAAGGATTTATAAACTTCTCTTCAGTTCAAATAAATGTATTTTTTAATTAATTGCTCTTTTATGACTAGCATTGTTTCTATTAAATAGCTAAATGTTGGCGATTTGTACCCCCTCCATTAAGAAGAAAAGCATCGAGCATTTTTTATTAGATTCTTGCCTCTGTTATCACTGCCACTTCTTCAATGAGTTGAAATTGAACATTTGGAAAATTGGATCTGATTTGATGATCCAGAAAAGGAAAAGTCACATCTTATCTAAGCCACTCCAAAATAATAATAGTGGACAATATTGACAAGTCACTTGAAGCCAGAAGTTCTTTTAGATGTTTTACATGATTAACTCAACAAAATATGCAGATAGTTTTTATTGTCATCTCCATTTTGTAGATGAGGAAACTGAGGCAAAGAGATACTAACAAAATTGCTCACTGTTGCATAGATATTAATTATGGGGCCTGCTTTAGGAACTGATCAGTTTAGCTTCACATTCTATACTCTTAACCTCTACTCTTAGAACCCTACTGAAAGATGAGCATATGTGTATGGAGCTCCTGGTAGTTTGTGTGTGTGTGTGTGTGTGTGTGTGTGTGCGCTAGTATCTGAGAGAGAGAGAGAGAGAGAAAATACTGAAGGAAACAGTGAAGAATCAGAATTTTATGCAATTATTTAAAAAGGAAAGGAAGGGTAAATCTAATGTACTTGAGATGGTGGGCCACACACCTAGACCTGTGATCTCAAATATTTTCTGGATATGATCAATCAGTTCAGTTCAGTCGCTCAGTCGTGTCCAAATCTTTGTGACCCCATGAATCACAGCGCGCCAGGCCTCCCTGTCCATCACCAACTCCTGGAGTTCACTCAGACTCAGGTCCATCGAGTCCGTGATGCCATCCAGCCATCTCATCCTCGGTCGTCCCCTTCTCCTCCTATGCCTCCCAGCATCAGAATCTTTTCCAGTGAGTCAACTCTTCGCATGAGGTGGCCAAAGTACTGGAGTTTCAGCTTTAGCATCATTCCTTCCAAAGAAATCCCAGGGTTGATCTCCTTCAGAATGGACTGGTTGGATCTCCTTGCAGTCCAAGAGACTCTCAAGA
>SJYT01080080.1:580493-612374 GCA_006410635.1 Cephalophus harveyi | reverse complement strand
TGAGAGTCCCTTGGACTGCAAGGAGATCCAACCAGTCCATTCTGAAGGAGATCAACCCTGGGATTTCTTTGGAAGGAATGATGCTAAAGCTGAAACTCCAGTACTTTGGCCACCTCATGCGAAGAGTTGACTCACTGGAAAAGACTCTGATGCTGGGAGCGATTGGGGGCAGGAGGAGAAGGGGATGACCGAGGATGAGATGACTGGATGGCATCACTGACTCGATGGATGTGAGTTTGAGTGAACTCTGGGAGTTGGTGATGGACAGGGAGGCCTGGCATGTTGCGATTCATGGGGTCACAAAGATTTGGACACGACTGAGTGACTGAATTGAACTGAACTGAACTCAGAAATGCCTAAGAAACCCAGTAGAAACCAAACCACACACAAGCTGGATTGTGAAGACACACAAAATATGCTGAATGCCAAGGGAAAGACAGGATTTAGATACTGCAAGACTGCAGCAATTTAGGAAAGCTTTGTATTGAGGTGGACCAGGTTGAGGTAACAAAGCCAAGAAATAATTTGGGGATGTTAATTCATTAAGGACCATGCAGAGTGGCCTTTTTCCAGCCTGACTTAATAAAACAAAGCCTGGAGAAGCAAGTGCCTTGGAAAGAGCTAGCACCAAGGAGAGAGCCAGACATGCCATTCGTCCACATGAAAGTTCCTCAACCCCATGGCGTCTTGGCATGGTCCCATAAACAACAGTTGACTATTGCCAGGAAAAAGCTCAGGAAACCCCACTAGACCCCTGGGGAAGATAAGTGGCTTCTTTCCAAGAAACCTCAGGAGGTAGTTCTTATTTCACCCCTACATGAGAGACATGAATTCTCTCAGACAGTAATGGTCTCCCCACCTTTTCTCATCTGCTTGTTTGCAACTTAAAATTAACAATGAAAAAGACATTGTCTTGAACCATCTATAAATGTAGAGAAATGGAAACAGTTTTACGTAACATTTCTGTTGATTATAGGATATCTATTATTAGGAAGATTATGGCTTGCTCAGTCTTCATGCTTTTTGGCGTAGCTAGCTTTAAAAAAAATTCCTTTCCCACATCATTAGTGAAAAGCACAGGATAAACGTGTAAAAGTTAAACTAATTTTGCATTTCAAAAATTAACTCTGAAAAAAAACAGTTTCAAAAAGATGAACCTAAGGACACACACACAATAACATCTTGCTTATCACAGACCCAAGCAAAACCATATAAATTATATTAAAATGTTGTGCTAGATTTGTGGATTTTCTGTGTATACAGTGCATAAAGTGAGAAAAAAATCATAAGGTGTGTTTAATGAGTTTGGTGAGAATTCAGTGACCATCTCAAAAGCTTAGTAATGAACGTAGGAATCTTGAAAGCAGTTAAGGGAATGAGCTGACTGTTTAATCAGCTAATATTCTCTCAATCTCTATTACTGGGACTCCCTCATGTCTCCTGGCAGCTTTGTTAACCCAGGTTTACAAACCCTGCATATAAAGACCGTGATTTGATTCTCACCAATGGAATAGGATATTCTGTGCAGAAGTGGTACACTATTTCCCCCACAAGGAAATAAATTGGCAATTTTTACAAAGATTCATGTGCTGTCAATTCCTTCATTTGTAGAAAATGAGACATAGTTTATAGAAATACACTGTTACTGTTGTCAGCAACAAAACTTTAGTCCATATTTTAACCTGGACACTCAGCTACTGAATTTTCCAGGGCCAAGAAGATAAAGTCAACTTAGACTGGAAAATGTACTCAGTTCAGTTCAGTTGCTCAGTCATGTCTGACTCTTTGTGACCCTATGAATCACAGCTTGCCAGGCCTCCCTGTCCATCACCAATTCCCAGAGTTCACTCAAACTCATGTCATCGAGTCGGTGATGCCATTCAGCCATCTCATCCTCCGTCACCCCTTCTCCTCATGCCCCCAATCCCTCCCAGAATCAGGGTATTTTCCAATGAGTCAACTCATCACATGAGGTGGCCAAAATATTGGAGTTGCAGCTTCAGCATCATTCCCTCCAAAGAAATCCCAGGGCTGATCTCCTTCAGAATGGACTGGTTGGATCTCCTTGCAGTTCAAAGGACTCTCAAGAGTCTTCTCCAACACCACAGTTCAAAAGCATCAATTCTTCGGTACTCAGCTTTCTTCACAGTCCAACTCTCACATCCATACATGACTACTGGAAAAACCATAGCATGTACTAGATGGACCTTTGTTGGCAAAGTAATGTCTCTGCTTTTGAATATGCTATCTAGGTTGGTCATAACTTTTCTTCCAAGGAGTAAGCGTCTTTTAATTTCATGGCTGCAATCACCATCAGGAAAAAAAGTAGATTTGAGTATGTGAAGCACTCTTCAAACTTAATGTATTCTTGAACATTTCCCCTTATGCTGATCTATATATTTAGAAAGCAGGCAGGGTAGGAAAATATGGTACTTATTAAGCACTTACCTGCTTACATGTGCCACATTTGTTCAAAAACGTTAGTTGTTTTTTCCAGTTGACAAGCTATACCTGAGTTATTGAAAGGGTAGAAAATCTTGGCTAGGAGTACAAGGTCCTTCCCTCTCTCTCTGATATATATTATTCTATATGTGCTCTAGGAAACTCTTGAACAAGTGCTAGAAAATTTTGAATTAAAGATTTTTTTCAAAAATTATTTCATCAAATTACATTTTTAGCACTATTTATCCTACATCATGGATCAAATGAATTGTGTTCTGATATATTAAGCAGGTTTTATAAGTCTTCACCTAGAAATTGTCTAAACTTTTTGTTCTGTCCAGACTTATTGGAGAGCGTATGAGGACTTTTTTGTGTACATCTTATTTCTCCAAGTCTTACATTTAGATAGACTGAGAATCAAATAATATAAAGCCATAAACGGCTTTCTTTGTAGCTCAGTTGGTAAAGAATTCGCCTGCAATTCAAGAGACCTCGATTTGATTCAAGGGTCCGGAAGATCCCCTGGAGAAGGAAATGGCAACCCACTCCAGTATTCTTGTCTGGAAAATCCCATGGACAGAGAAGCCTGGCGGGCTACAGTCCATGGGGTCTCAAGAGTCGGACACAACTTAGCAATTAAACCACAACCATAAATGGTATAGCATTTCAAAGTAGCAGACCATTACCCACATTGTGCATTCTGGAAATTTCTTATGGGGATTCTGGGAAGTTAATTGCTCCCTAAGTAAAGAGGGGGCCAAGATAAATGAAAAGAATAGAAGACACTTTTGACATGCCAAAAGGTAGAAACAGAATCAGAAAGTTGGGGGTTTTCTCAGTTTGTATAACAATCTATGAGGACTCAACTTGACTAGACTATGGATAAATAATATATGATATTAGAATATGAAGTTGAAAGTAGTACATAGAGTCATGAATATAGAGGACCTTGAATGCTGGGCTAAGGACTTAGTAAATAATAATAATGGTAATTGGGGCTTCCTATGTTGTGCTAGTGGTAAAGAGCCCACCTGCCAATGCAGGAAATGTAAGACATGTGGGTTCCATCCTTGGGTTGGGAAATGACTACCCACTCAAGTATTCTTGCTTGGAGCCTGATGGGCTGCAGTCCGTAGGGTCACAAGGAGTTGGACACGACTGAAGCGACTTAGCACAGCACAGCACAGCACAGCAATGGGAATTGAAGACTTTCTAAATAGGCATATCATGGATAATTCAGTCATTTACAAAGACCCTGTTTCCAAATAAGGTTACAAGTACAGGTTAGGACCTCAGCATCTTTTGGGAGGACATAATTCAACACATGATGACATCCAATTACTTTCCATGTTTACAGAGATAATCAGGAATGAATTACTTCTGATTCTGAAGTAATCAACTGCTACAGAAATAAAATTCTACTTTCCAGCCTTTAATAATTCTTGCTTTCACTCGATTTTATTAGTATTCATTCTTAAATTGAGTCTCTTCACCCAAGTAATTTTTGAGGTGTAACAGAAAATCCTTAAGATGGTACACCAGGTGGAGAACTATGGATAAAAGGCATCTGCTTCCATAGGGTTAAAAGAAGAGTTTCCATGATGTGAAGATGGAATTTTTATTTTGTAAGGCCAGACACATACAATGCCATCCAGCTGAGTTATGCTGCTTTCAGAGTCAAAGATTGGTATGAATTATATATTGTTGTGTCTAGCCACAAAGAGCAAAATGGCTCCAGCTCCTGTGCCACACTTGGGGTGGACATTCTTGATTTTTCTCACAGTTACAGATAAAAGATACAACATTATAACTAAACATGCTTTGTGACTGCATGTTTTAATAGGAATCTAATAAATTGATCAGCTTTCAGAAGTCAGAAATGACTACCACAGAGAAATGGTTTGCCAGAGTTATTTCTAAACCATCTAAGTAGTTATGTTTGAATGTAACTATGAGGTTATTGAGCATAATAGCCCTGTCTGGACTCAGCACTTGCATAATGGTTTATTTCTATCTTTCTTATACTAGCTGGTCAAGCAAGTTGATGGCCTCTTAAAGGGCACTTTTATGACATAACCATAACTAAACAAAACTTGACATTCTTAAAAGATTTGCAAAATCTTGCTCCTTAAACCCAAGGGCACTTCCATGACATAACCAGAATCAGACAAAATTTGACTTTCAAAAAAGATTTGAGAAATCTTGCTCCTTAAACCTTCAATGTAAGTTATTTGATGAAGAATAAGTTCCTGGATAAGTACTACCTCATCATTTCCTGTCTATTTCAGAGGAAAATCAATAGTACGTCAACACACACAGACACCAATGATACTGCAGGATGTTCTTACAGAAGAAATATTCAGTGAGACGAAGGACTAATAGATTATGAAATTTAGTGTCAGATTAGATCTGGGTTTGAATCCTGGTTCAGGTATTTAATAAGCTGTGTGATCTTAGAGCCACACTCTTACCATATGAAAACTAAAACACCCCCATCAGAGAAATTGTTATGAGGATTAAATGGTGTAAGATATGTACAGGTGCTCAAGCAGTGGTCATCATAGGTGAGGATTCAGTAAATGGCAGCTATTAGTTAGGAAAAGGATGAATCATGTTGAATGTTTCCTCCTTTTAGGTTTGACATGGTAATATTTCTGGAAAAGCACATTTAGAAGCTTTTACAAATATTTCTGTGGCCACCTTTATGGCAGAAAGTGAAGAGGAACTAAAAAGCCTCTTGATGAAAGTGAAAGAGGAGAGTGAAAAAGTTGGCTTAAATCTCAACTTTCAGAAAACTAAGATCATGGCATCTGGTCCCATCACTTCATGGGAAATAGATGGGGAAACAGTGTCAGACTTTATTTTGGGGGGCTCCAAAATCACTGCAGATGGTGATTGCAGCCATGAAGTTAAAAGACGCTTACTCCTTGGAAGGAAAGTTATGACCAACCTAGACAGCATATTAAAAAGCAGAGACATTACTTTGTCAGCAAAGGTCCGTCTAGTCAAGGCTATGGTTTTTCCAGTGGTCATGTATGGATGTGAGAGTTGGACTGTGAAGAAAGCTGACTGCCGAAGAATTGATGCTTTTGAACTGTGGTGTTGGAGAGGACTCTTGAGATTCTCTTGGATGGCAAGGAGATCCAACCAGTCCATCCTAAAGGAGATCAGTCCTGGGTGTTCATTGGAAAGACTGATGCTGAAGCTGAAAATCCAATACTTTGGCCACCTCATGCGAAGAGTTGACTCATTGGAAAAGACCCTGATGCTGGGAGGTTTTGGAGGCAGGAGGAGAAGGGGATGACAGAGGATGAGATGGCTGGATGGCATCACCAACTCAATGGACATGAGTTTGGGTAAACTCCAAGAGCTGGTGATGGACAGGGAGGTCTGGTGTGCTGGGATTCATGGGGTCACAAAGAGTCGGACACGACCGAGCAACTGAACTGAACTGTTGTCATCTTGTTGCTTTTATCTTATCCATGGCCTGGTTTTCTAAAAGAAAATGACAAGTGTATTTTCAGTAAGCTTTATGCTAGTTCACTTGTGTTCTTTAGGTTATAGCATCTTTGGTTGGGTTCCTTGGAATTAGACTCTGAGAAGTGGATTCAGGCTGTTGCTAAGTCGCTCGGTTGTATGTGACTCTACAATCCCATGGATGGCAGCATGCCAGGCTTCTCTGTCCTTCACTATCTCCCAGAGTTTGCTCAAACTCATGTCTACTGAGTCAATGATGGCATCTAACCATCTCATCCTCTGTCACCCCCTTCCCCTCTGGTCCTCAATCTTTCCTAGCTTCAAGGTCTTTTCCAATGAGTTGGCTCTTTGCATCAGGTGGTCAAAGTATTGACACTTCAGCATCTGTCCTTCCAATGAATATTCAGGGTTGGTTTCCTTTAGCATTGACTAGTTTGATCTCCTTGCTGTCCAAGGGACTCTCAAAAGTCTTCTCCAACACCACAGTTTGAAAGCATCAATTCTTCAGTGCTCAGCCTTCCTTATGGTCCAGCTCTGACATCAGTACATGACTATTGGAAAACCCATAGCCTTGACTAGACAGACCTTTGTTGGCAAAGTGATGTCTCTGCTAAGAGAGTATTAACAGCTCCTGGGAGAAGGTGGTAAGGAGCTATGGGATGCAAGGCAGGAAAGGAGAAAGAAGCTAAGAGTGCCATGGGCAAAATCCCATGAAGATTCACTTTAGGCAGAGCTCTGAAAAGTAATTTGGGCCTTGGAGCTGTCCCCAACCTTGGACAAGGAAGCTGGGCTTTCCCCTCCCTCATTGATCAGTCATTGGCTAAGGCAGCAGAAGGCAGTGATATAAGGAATGAAAAGGCATCTGGAAGCATGCCTGCAGTGTTCATTGTGAATATACCCGGCAAAATTTAGCAGATAAATTTTTCCACTTATGTTTATACTAAGTATACATTTCAGGAATGCCTAGACTGTATATATAAACACACATACAGATGGGGACTTAAATTTTTCAATTTCTATGACTTCTTCAACTTCTACAATTTCAAGTTCAATTTCTACATCAGAAATTAGAAAAATGAAGTATGAGATCATATATTTCCTAGGTCAGATCTGGGAAAAGAAGCCAGAGTTCCTACAACATAACTTTTCTAACTTTAAATGTTTCTTTCATCTTCAGCATGAATTACAACACCATTTAGCACAAGTCATGAAAAAGAAATAACAGACAATATTTAAAAATGCAAAGAAAATCAAGGCAGTTATGCAGGGATGGTACTAAACTTTTGTCATCATAACACCATTTGCCCCTTCAATTTAAATATAAATAACTTGCTGGATTGTCTATTATTTCTAAGTCACATAATTTATAGAAATATTATTTGAATTATTATTAATGCAACAATTAAAATGAAAAAGATTCATGTTTGATAAATCCTTATTACCCATTTATTTCAGGCAAAAATTATATTTATCAGGGCCTTTGTCCACATTTTTGTGAAAACTTGATCTCGTTGTAGCCTCTTAGTTTGTGAAGATAACTCATTCCTATCTGCCTTGTGTACTCCGTTCCAAAAATGGAACAATTTAATAATTAAGTTATCAGCTCTTACAGGATTATCAAAATTGATGTTCTACAATCTTAAAACATTATATCTCTTTCAAAACCAGAAAAATAGAATGAAAGATAATAAAAATTATTATCACACACAGAGATATTGTAACTTTAAGAAAGATGTGCAGGATTTTATTATCTCTCCAATTATGTGTCCTTCCTGTTCTGTCCCTCTTCAGTTTGTTATTTTTTCTTTAGTTTAGGGTTATGTGCATGACTTTCCCCCAGATTACCGTAGTAAACTGTTAAGTGCTTTCGACTCCCATCATTCCCTTCTCGTTTTGTTGCATGCTGCCACCAGGTTAATCTTTCTAAGCTGAGCTTCAAACATATCCTTCTTTTGCACTAAAACCTTCAGCAGCACCCTACTGCTCACCCCCACTCTCACATTTAAAGTCTTCTATGATTAAATCCTCTACTGTTTCAGATTTACCTGCCACTTGTTTCTGTTCCACTTATTTAAATAACACATGAATATAGCCCTGTCTTTCCCACTCTTCTACTTTTGTTCTCCCCAAATTTTCTCCACTCTGATCACTACCTGTTAAAACTGTACCCAGCTGGTAGCATCCCCAAATGTGATTATTTCTGCATGTGGTGATTTTTATTGTTGTTTTTATGATTTTCTGTTCTTTCTAAGATTCTACAATGAGTTTGTGTTTTTATATTCAGCATTGAACAATAAAACTTATACATAATATCAATCTTTCAAGAATTATGTCCTGTATTGCCACCTTCCTACAGCCTTCATTCCTGTCAAGCAAATCCTCTCCGTTTGTTTTCTTAACACTGTCCCAGCTCCCTTAATCCTATGCACCACCACCCCACCCCCCACTCCAGTGTGAGGCTCTGTCTGTCTTTTACTTTGGTCCTCCACATTGCATTGCAGCACATATACATTTCATCTTCATTGCTGAAAAGTTTGTTTCTTCAGGATTTCTCCTCTGCTGTAGGGCTTGATTTATTCTAAATGTGCAGCATTTAACTCTCATGCTGGTTTTTAGCTAAATGTGAAAAAAAAAGAGAAGATTCTCCGAAGGCTTTTCATTTATATAATTTCCAGAAAATGGCTTTACAAATGTAACTTTTTTCCCCCTACTGAAAGCATAAATCAAGCAAGGGATCTTAAGTCTTCTAAAAAAAAAAAAAAGTGCTAGTGCTGGGCTCAGATCAGGCTTCTCACTGGATTCTACTGCTTACTAGTTCTGCAATATTGGGCCAATTACTTAAACTTTTGATACCTCAGATAATTCATATATAAAAGAAGGATAACAGTAGCACCTATGATTCAGTGTTATAATGACATTAGGATTGATGCAGTTAAAGCGTTTAGACTAGTACCCGGCATGTGGTAAATTTCCATTAGTATTAGTTATTGATACTAGCAAATAATTTCACCCTATTGCATTGGAGCCTGTATTACACATGAGTGAATGAAGGCAAAATATTAGCACTGAATCAGAGTTCTTGAGTTTATATTGTCAGGATATTCTTACTGTGATTGCATACTGTCAACAATAACTTGCAAAATTTAATGCTAACATTATATAGAATAAAAGGAGGGAAAAAATTTTCTCAGTGTTTTATGGAACTTGACTGAATGACTGTCCACAACCCAATTTAAAAAATGACCAATTATATCCATATTCTTTCATTCTTCCAAAATTAGAATATCTTTATTATCTTTTATCTTTGCTGATTATAAATAGAAGCTCATTGTAAAATCATTTAAGAACACAAAAGTGCTTAAAGTAGTACATAATAGTATTCCATGTCAAACTAAGCGTATATCTGTACACACACAAACAGCATTCTAAACATTTTTAGGTAGCCTATTCCCTATTTTTCTTTCTTTTTAATTAATTATATATCATTAACATTGGAGAAGGCAATGGCACCCCACTCCAGTATTCTTGCCTGGAAAATCCCATGGATGGAGGAGCCTGGAAGGCTGCAGTCCATGGGGTTGCTGAGGGTCGGGCACGACTGAGCGACTTCACTTTTCACTTTCATGCATTGGAGAAGGAAATAGCAACCCACTCCAGTGTTCTTGCCTGGAGAATCCCAGGAACGGGGGAGCCTGGTGGGCTGCCATCTATGGGGTCACACAGAGTCGGACATGACTGAAGTGACTTAGCAGCAGCAGCAGCAACATCTTTCTATGTCTGTGCAAATGGGTCTCCCTCATTCTTTTTAATGGCTGTATATTCATTAAATAAATGACTAATATTGTATTGACAGACATTTAGGACTTAATCCAGCTGTTTGTTGTTATAAGTGATGCCATAAACATCATTTTACTTAAATTTTTTGGTGCAATTTTCAATTAATTTCTTGGGATAGATTCTAATATTGGACTCAATGGATCAAAGGGCACACACGTTTAAAATGTTAATAGACAAACCAAATTGCCTTCTAGAAAATTGGACCAATTTGTACCTCTAGCAACAATATATGGAAGACTCCATTTTCCCAGTTTTGATCACATTGGATATTATCATTACTATCCATTTTGCAAATCTGATTATTAGCTAATCTTCTATTTTAATGGATCATCTGCATTTTTTCTTTTGTGAAATACCTAATAAATCCTCCGTTCCTTCACCAAATATTAACCCCAGAGAATACAGATTGAATTTATTAATTTCACTGGATGTGTTTATTTTAGTAATTAATTCTAATTCCTTTCTTGCATAAACACAGGTGCATTTTAGGGAGTTTTTGCATTTATTGTCTACTTAGTATTTTTTAAAATTTACTCAAACATTGTGTTGTCTTTTTCCCTCCTTCAGCGCCATCCCTCAAGTTTCTCACTCTGTCAGGATAATGATGCCCTTAACAATAGCAAAGAAATCTGAAGAACAGAGCGTTTGCATCTCGTTTGCATCTGCTAGATATAATATTGCTAATATAAAAGAACTGTTACCTCCTTTCATTAACAGTCTTGGGCATGAGAGGCTGGGATATTGCTAAGGAAATTCTCACTGAGTCTAATATTTAGAGAATATTCCCATTTTTATTTGTAATGAAGTACACAAACACAAGTTATGTTAGGATACAAGTTTAAAGGTTAGCAATGTTTTAAAAACAGTTGTCAGACTCATGTGAAACATCTGGTGAAATGTGGATTTTTTTTTTCTTTTGCTTGATTACTTCTAACATTATACTGCATAAATACTAGGAAGTATTATATTTTATAGAAAATGTGCTCTCTGGAAGCAAAATAATAATAGATAATCTGTCGTTAAGTTTAAGATATATGTTTTTAGTTAAACTTTGTATTTGATTCTTGAGTTTGGGTATAAGTTATTCACTAAAGATGGAAAATTTAAATTGTATTAGTGGCTTTATTAGTTATTGACTTTGGGCTTAGGCTAGTGGATAGTTACTAGTTACACAAACTGTCCATCTCCAAACTCTTAATCTCCATAACGAGAGAATTAAACTATATATTATCGGAGGTCTACCCAATTTTATCATGTCACCATATCATGGCTCCATATTAATATGGTGGTGTTAGAGGACTTCCCTGGTGGCTCAGACGGTAAAGTGTCTGTCTACAATGCGGGAGACCCGGGTTCGAGCCCTGGGTCGGGAAGATCCCCTGGAGAAGGAAATGGCAATCCACTCCAGTACTGCTGCCTGGAAAATCCCATGGACAGAAGAGCCTGGTAGGCTACAGTCTATGGGGTCGCAAAGAGTCGGACGCGACAGAGCGACTTCACTCACTCAGTCACTCACTCAGAGGATGTATAGTGTCCAGGAATACAATTGAATGTAATGTAGACTGAAAACAAAAAACTTGAACTAGAACAGAACAGGGACTTCTCAGCTAGTGCAGTGGTAAAGAATCTGCCTGCCAAGGCAGGAAATGCAAGAATGAAGGTTTGATCCCTGAGTTGGGAAGATACCCTGAAGGAGGAAGTGGCAACCCACTCCAGTATTCTTGTCTGGAAAATTTCATGCACAGAGGAGCTTGGTGGCCTACAGTCCATGGCCTCGCAAAGAGTAGGACATGACTGAGCATGCATGCAAGAACAGAAAAATTATAAGAACAACGATTTTATACCTAGAGTAAGCTTTTTAAAACATTTGATATCATACTCAAAAATCTTTTTGTTAAAGGAATTGGAGTGGAGAGAGCAAGGTTTTCACATTTTTTTGTACTTCCCTGAACAACTTTATTTTTTTCTAAATATGCACATATATTATTTATCTTTAAATGTTGGCTGAGATATCTAGATGGTAAAATTATAGGGTTTGGGGGGTTGTTCTTTATACATTTCTATATTTAAAAACTAATAAAACATTTAAGTATCTTTACAGAGTGATTTATATACATAAAAAGAGTAGGAATGTTCACTGGAGTGGTGTGGTGCCAAGACTTCTAGAATGAAATCCAAGAGCCTGGGCTTCTCATGTCTCCTCAACTCACCCTCTGACCTCAGGAGGATCCATAGCTGCCTTTTTTCTTTAACTCAGCAGCATCTTTGTTAAGCACATCTACTATGATGAAGCTTTACAGCTTTATATTCTTGTCAGGAATTTCAGAGACCAAACTGTTGCAATAGTATGATAAACCACCAGTTTGCATTTTAGCAACAATTTTTTATTAAATCGTTGATCACATATAGCATTATTTTATCCATTTTTTACAGCCTGATAGAAAAATATTTCTTACTTTGAGTGTTTGAGTCTTAATAATGCTGAAGTTGAACACCTTTTTCCTAAGTTTATTATCCATCTCTCCTTGTGTGTGTGTGTGTGTGATTCTCATGATTACATCCTTTGCCCTTGATAATCTAAACACACAAGAACAAGAGAAGGAAGCAGTAATGAGAGCCCTACCTCTGAGGTCAGGGAAGAATCTCCTCCTCAAGACTTGAAGGATGAGTAGAGATGACAGCTGTGTACAAGATGAGAAGAGCTATTATCTCCCAGATCAAAGTCCACCTTCATGGAGTCTGCTTTGTGAGACTGGGACTACAACTCTGACAGCAATGTTTTTATTTTGCCAGCTGCTTTCCTGCCAGGTTTTGCCAGTGAGAAAACTGGAAGGAAACTGGTAGACAGGAATTGACGAGATAGGAATTGAGGCTTCCTATGTACTTGTTATTACCGTCTGTATCTCCCCAGTGAAATCTCTGCAGTCTGGCAGTAGCAGTTGGTTTCAATCTCCAGCTGGTTTTTTTTTTTTTTACATTCTAAGGACCAGCTTCATCTTGACTCCTCAGAGATGCGAAGAGCAGCCTGATGTTCCCCTAGCTCTGCTGCTGCTTAGTCGCTTCAGTCATGTTCGACTCTTGTGACCCTATGAACTGCAGCCCGTCAGGCTCCTCTGCCCATGGATTCTCCAGGCAAGAGTACTATAGTGGGTTGCCATTTCCTTCTCCAGAGGATCTTCCCCACCCAGGGATCAAACCTGGGTCTCTTGCATTGCAGGCAGATTCTTTCCTGCTGAGCCACCAGGGAAGCCCTTTCTGTACTTACCCCTTTCTCTTTCCTTTCTTCGCCCACCCCCAAACCTACTCCTGGGATACCAGTACTAGTAGGGTACCCTCCTCACAGGTCTGAGTCCACAGGCTTCCCCTATACACTGCCAAGTTCTGTGAACTCAACTGAAGCCTCGTCCTTTGGTTTTTCACAAGAAGCTGCTTACAGTCTCGGTTTTTGCCATCTATTTAGCCCATTATATTAAATTATTTCTGTGGAAATACCTAGTGTGATTTTTATTTTTCCTTGTTGGACCCTGAGTAACTTCTATGGCTCATCTTTCACCTGTTGAAGTTGGGGGCTGCAGGAAAACTGGATTTTGAGACCAGCAGGCAGTTGGAAACACTGAACTGTAATTCAAAAAAATGTTAGACTAGAAATATCAGAATGATCTGCTTCTGTTTCCTTCTCCACATAAACCTGGGCTTCAGTATAAACAATCACTTCTAGCTTTGACTTTACTGACATGTAGAAATGTGTTGATACTTTTGTTATAAAGATGGTTTTTGCTATGAGAGTGCCTGAACAGCTAACTTTGGAATATCTTAAGTTATGGAGCAACGGGACAGAATAAAAACTCAGCAAAAAATCTCCAAGCTTCATGCTATCAATTAAACCAAAAGTTTTACATGGTACTGTGCCTTCTAAAGTTTTTAGAGTGGTGACAGAAATGAAAATGTCCCATTATTTTGAGTGGTTTGAATAAAATTGGAGTGAAGATGCTAAATGCTGTAATCTCCCACAACAGAAGGACTTGGAGTGGATGATCCCATTATCATGCTTTAAGAGGCTCTCTTCTTTCTTCCACCAGATTTCACAAAAGGAAATCTAAATACTACTGGAGAGTTTTAGATATTAGGCTAAAGCTTTTTTAGATCCTTGAGAATGGAAGACAAACAGAAAGATTGAGAAAACAAAACACTACAAAAAACTATATCATACTATTATTAAGCCGTCAAAAACTTTTCAGTATACTTGAGACTTCTATTCCCCTTATGTTGCCAACCAATTGAAGTAACCATCTTAGTTCATAAGCTGATGTGAGATGATACTTTTGAAAAAGATACCGCTTTGGGGAAAGACCTCTATATGTGCCTTTGTAAGATAGTAAGTTCAGGGGAAACCTAGCTGAGATACTCCAGTGGTTTCAAGGCAGTTTAAATGTAATAAAATAGGCGTGAAATGCTCTAAGAAGTGCTCTTAAGTTAGGCTTCCTCAGTCTGATATTTAGAAGTTTAAAGTAGAAAAGCCTTCTTCAAATACAGCAAAACATGAGGCAGGATCAAGAATGGCTTATATAAAACCAGCCTGAGTACTGCTTTAAAGTTTATAATGTGCTACAATAATGAAGGAGCACAGTCTACAGTTGTAACAGGTTTGTTTTCTTCTTTTTTTCCCCCCATTTCTTATTTGTAGGGCTTTTACTTTTTTTTGTCCTTTCAGTTGCCTCCATTGTTTCATGCTCATTTGTTCAATAGGGAATATTTCAAGTATTTTGTTGAGAAAAAGTGTGTCAGGTTTTCTTTGAGACTCTGTATTCATATATTATTTTCTGTTTCTTAAAATGTGATTAGTTCTATTACACATGAGAATAAACATGTTCAGCTATCGGTAAGGTCTATAAATCAGATTTGAAGTCCTTTGACCTTAAGTTCTTAGAAGTTTGACTTTAAGTTCTACGTTTTCACTTTACATATTTTTGATCTTTTTAGTCTGAATTTTTTTATTTAATATTATTAGCATCTTCCATTTCCTAATTTTTATTTAAATTTTAGAGATAAAGTGAAAGAAGAAACATTAGGAATAACACCCTTGTTTTAAGTATGAAGTGAGTCCATATCTGGTAAAATGCAGGCTGATGGACTCCTTAACTATTTCTTCATATCTAATCTTCAATATGAAGGCTTCCCTGGTTGCTCAGACAGTAAAGAATCTGCCTGTAATGCAGGAGACCCAGGTTCAATCCGTGGATCAGGAAGATCCTTGGAGAAGGAAATGGTAACCTACTCCAGTGTTCTTGCCTAGAAAACTCTATGGACAGAGGAGCCTGGCGAGCTATATAGTTCATGGGGTTGCAAAGAGTCAGACACAACTGATGAGGCACACATACACAATCATCAGTATTTAATAACTATTTCACGTTTTAATTCTTGGGCCAGAAGGAATGTTTTTAAAAGGACATCGTTACTCATTTAAAAATGTGCAGTTACACTGAATTTTTTTTTTTTTTGGGAGTCCAATTTTTGTTATTGGACTGGACAAAATTAGGATGGCAGTGTCCAGCTTGGCAGAGACAGAGATCCCAAAGCCACAGAAACCAGAATATGTTCTTGCATTTCCAGGTTAGATCAGTATATAAGTGAATGTTGCCAGAAGGTATGTGGGTAACACTGCTTGTTGCCCCAAAGCCACTAAACAGACCAGGTCGGTGGGAAGGAAAGTTTGCTTTATTGCAGATGCTGGCAGCTGGGCAGGGGGAGGGCAGACATCTGTCCAAAGGCTGACTTCCCCCCCACCCCTGGCAACCAGTGGGTAAGACCTTTTATAAACAGAAGTTGGGGGCTGGCTACATGCAGAAACAGCACAATGAGTTCTGGCAGTCACCTTGAAATTGGTCACGGGTGGTCTGACCAGTGTCATCTTGATTGTTTTAAGTACAGTTAATCTTCAGTTCCAGGGTTGCTTTGTTCTCATTTCTTTGAGGCCGGTTCTCAGAACTGTGGCAGCTGATGCCATGGGTACAGTCTGGTCATTATGGAGTTAACTTCTCCACCTGGGGTTTCAGTATCTATAAGACAGCTCACAGAATATGGCTCAGAATATTATCTAGATAGCCTGTGAGAAAGAACTATATTATCTATATAGTTCTTGACTCTGCTTAATGAGTACCTTATTATTTGATCTTCTTGACTGTTTTCATTGTCACTTGCTAGGAAGATCGATCAAGAGAACATTTTGCATGTTCTCACTTCTCTGATTAAACTTACTCTTTGACTAAAGTTTTCCACAGACAAGAGACAGGTAGAGAACATGGGGTTGGGGGATGGCAAGGACCATAGAGTCCTTCTCCATTTCATGAAGTCCTGGCCAGAAGAAAATTAAAGAATGAGCACAGTTTGCCAAAGAAAAAATTACAATGAGGAACAGGAACAAGTGGTTCAGAGTCTAGTTTTTCTATATGATCTGACACAGTCATTCTATGTGCTTGCTTCTCAGCTAACCTCTACAATGGAAGGAACAGACTCACTCTGATAGATCTTCCTAGCAAGTGACAATTTTTTTTTTTTTTACATTGTTCCTAAAGTGAAGACATTTGTCTAGACATAATTTCAAAGGGATGTTTAATGAAAGTAAAACTGGGCTGGGAATTTGGAGAACTGATGTAATTTGTGCTCAGTTGGTGGTAATGGTGGCAGTTCAGCCACTAAGTCATGTCCGACTCGTGGGACCCCATGGCCTGTAGCTCACACAGTTCCTCTGTCTGGGATTTTCCAGGCTAGAATACTGGAGTGGGTTGCCATTTCCTTCTCCAGGGGATCTTCTCGACCCAGGGACTGAAACTGAGTCTCCTGTATTGCATCGGATTCCTGCATTGCAGGTGGATTCTTTACCACTGAGTCAGGAGGGAAGATCCTTGTTCTCAGCTGCTAACGATCTACTAGTGGTCTGACCTGAGGAAATTCACTCAAATTTATGACTCGATTTTTTCCTCTACTAGGTAGAAATTTAATTTTTTAATTTATCATATTAGTAAGATTGTTTTATGAAAAAACATTTATAAAAGTTTTGAAAAGTATAAAAGTTCTCAGTTGACCAGAAGCACTATTAACAAGCACAAACATTATCATTTGGATTACTATTAGCATTGGATACTATGATAGCTAGTAAGAAAAGTAAGTAATAATACCTGTCTTCATAATATAAACACAGAAACCTTCAAAGTCAACATGGTTATGGAAAAACCATGGGGTAAAATGGGGTAAAAGAAACGATAAAAATAAAAACAATTTCCAAGGAATAAAAAAAACTGTGGCAGTAATTTTGTTTATGATTTTGCTTATGATTACAAACTTGTTAAGCAGTTATGCATTCTTTACCCTTGTGTTAGAAGATGATCGCCTGGGACTTCCTTCTGTATGGAAATCACAGAGTTAACATGGATAACCAACAAGGACCTCCTGACTAGCACAGGGAACTCTGCTCAATATTATGAAATGTCATAAATGGGAAAAGAACTTGAAAAAAGAATAGATACATGTATATGTATAACTGAATCAGTTTGCTGTATACCTGAAAGTATCACAACATTGTTAATCAGCTATACTCCAATATAAAATAAAAAGTTAAAAAAATAAAAAATGAATTATAAACAGCCATAAACAAACTCTGTGGGTCTTTTCAAAGACTGGTTCTTGATACGCTAAAGAGAAAATAAAGGAATGTATAAAATACTCGCCTTCCCTTTCATAATATATGACTTTCAAGCCTAATATCTTCTTAAAAATCCTGTTTTGAATATCAGATACTGAATAGTAACTCTTTTATTTTTCCTGGTATTACTTTATACATTCTAATTTCACCACCTGTATCACAGATGTCTTTGTCTGACTATGTACACAGGAAGATAAGAAAGAAAAACACATTGTTTTTTCAACCTATTAGCTGGATTTTTATCTGTTGTTTATTAGCACTCTAAATATTAATCTATATTATCTATTCATCTATCAATCTATGTGGTTGTATACACAGCAATACCCTCTGTTTTTATACATGCAAAAAGACATGTCTGGAATATTTTTCAGCAACCACTAATAACATTTTTTTTTCTCATGTACAAGTTTGGAGATATTCTGCTTTTTTCTTTGCACTATTATGAATCACCTGATTTTCTTTTAATATAAGAAGAGTGTATAATTTTTAAAGAAAAATATTTTTTTAAAAAATAATAATGAAGTATAAATTTAAAAATGTATACTTATGGTGTTGTGATGAGGATTAAATGAGATTATAGATATTAGATGCTTCCCTGGGTCTACTGTGGAACATTGGTGGCACTCAAATATATCGTTATTTGAGTGATTTTTTCATAAACATTTAATAATTATGAACGCTGTGCCTTTTTTGCTGTGTACATTGAAAATCTCAATGTATTTTCTGAAATTGCTGTAAAACATTTTCTTTCATAAAGAAATTTTTACTGTTTGAAAAATTGTATCAGATTAAGTAAAGGTAACTTTAGCAACCAAAATTAGGCCAAAAAAAGCAGTTTGATAGAGGATAAGGTCATGTTTGCACAGAATAAGAATGATTCATAGATTGAGTCAGTTCAAATAAATTTTAAAATCTAATCGTGAAAGGGAAAAAAAATCTAACATAAGTACAAATATCTTCTTCCTGCTCTATCTATGTGCATGCATGCTAAGTTGCTTCAGTCATGTCCAACTCTCTGTAGCCCCATGGACTGTAGCCCACCAGGCTCCTCTGTCCATGGGATTCTCCAGGCAAGAATACTGGAGTGGGTTTCCATGCCCTCTTCCAGGGGCTCTTCCCAACCTGGGGATCGGACCCACATCTCTTATGGCTCCTGTGTTGGCAGGTGGGTTCTTTACCACTAGCCTCAGCTGGGACAGCTGAACTGCTCTCAGTCACTCTGTCATGTCCAACTCTTCGCAACCCCAGGCTCCTCTGTCCATGGAATAGCTAAACTAAACCATACATTATGGGGAATTTTGAACTTATTTTGGCAGACATCTTTTCTGGTAAAATCTAAAAGTAATTTAACCACTTTAGTGCAAATTTGCTAATAAACCAGACAAAACAGAACTATGAGGGCTCAAGACTGGAAGCACAGTAGTGTGATGGATTTTGCCTGAAAAATTTCCCCAAAAGACTTTTCTTAGCAGCAGTAACAAAGCAGTTATAATACTGATATCAGTTATAATACTGATATCCGATGGGAAGCAACAGAAATATGTGTAAACTAATTCTTTAGTCTGAAGATTTTTTTAAAGATTTGTTTTTAATGTGGACCATTTTTAAAGTCTTGATTGAATTTGTTACAATATTTTTATTTGTTTGACTTTTTGGCCGAGAGACATGTGGGATCTTAACTCTCCAACTGGAGATCAAACCTCCACCTCTTGTACTGGAAGATAAAAATCTCAACCACTGGACCATCAGTAAAGTCCCAACCATAAAATTTTTGACTCATAGAATTCCAGACAAAATTTTTAAATTCTCATTTTTAAATTTGCTTTGACTGTTATATTTTTATTCAAGTAATCTGATTCCCAATTTCCATACATTTTTATAATGGTTGACTAATTTTCTCTACTTGAAAATTCTTCTATAGGTATTTATTCCTTTATTAATAAAATTCTTTTTTTTTTTTAAGAATTATACTTATGTGTGTATTGTCTGTACTGGGTCCTCATTCTGCTCAGGCTTTTCTCTGACTGCGGCCAGTGGGGGCTACTCTCCAGTTGCAGTGTGTGGGTTCTCTTATTGCAGAGCACCAGCTCTAGGGTTCAGGGGCTTCAGCAGTTGCAGTTCCCAGGCTCCAGAAGCTGTGTGCTCTGTTGCTCAGTCATGTCTGACTCTCTGCAACCCCATGGGCTGTCTCCTGCCAGGCTCCTCTGTCCATGAGATTTCCCAGGCAAGAATACTGGAGCAGTTCGCCATCTTCTCTTCCAGGAGATCTTCCCAGCCCAGAGAGCGTACCTGCCAGCTGCCTGAGAAGCCCACTCAATTCTTAAAATGGAGCTGCTTTAACATAAAGTGTTGGCAAAAAGGGTTTGCGAACTCAAGGCAAGTATTTAAGAGACTTTCTAGCTCAGGCTCCTTCATTTGCCTTTGGATTTCAGAAATACAAGCATAAAATAAAGTAGTTACTGGGAGGAAAATAAGGACATCAGTTAAATCCAAATTTACAGATCTACTGGCAACGGTCTAGTCTTAGGAAGAGGTCTAGAGGTCCCTCATCTTGTGTGGACTTCTTTTCAGTTTCCTGGGTCTCTAATCCATTCTGAAGTTTCAGGTGAGGAACACAGTCATTACTTGTCACTGATTGTATTACTTGTCACTGATTGGATTCCTTGAACTAGAATTTTTCTTATAGTGATTTTACTCTATTTTATTTTTAGAGAGAGTCTGTTATTTTCCATCTTTTGAGTAGAGATTACATTCTAGTTGTTTTATGACATGACTAGATGAAAGCACCTTGAAAAGTACTGGGACATTGGAGACACTCAGCAGTTGTTAGTTTTCTTACCTTTTTTTCTAGACTGCGAAATTAATATATACTGCTCACTTTGTTAATGTAAATCTAATGAATTTTCTGAGTCACATATTGAAAAGAACCAAATATATACTCAGTCATTCAGAGGAAAAAGGAAGCCTGCTAGTTCCTGAGTCATGAATTTCCCATTAACATTTTAATTCTTTAATCCATAGAGGAAGCCATGGCTGGGTAATAACATAATAGAAAGTTTACCTATAAATCTCTTGAAAAATACATTGCGTATATAATAAAAGCATAGTCATATTTTAAAAGTAAAATGAGAACTTGTTTTATGTATAATATCCTGTAGCGACATGAGACTTTAAAAATGAACAATTGTTTTTATTACTCCCTTATTAATTTTAGGGTGGACTTCTTGGTTAAAATCATCAGATATGGTCAGTAGGACCATCTTAGAAAAACAAAAGGGTGGAGCTTATGTTTTCATTTTCAGGAACCATCAGGATTTCAAAGGCTTATTACTTAAATACCCATGCTTTTGTTTCCACAAAGTAACAAAATGTATATGAAAACCACTGTTTCTCTCTTGCCACTGTGTCCTGAATATAAATGATTGTAAGCATACTTCCTTTTATTTCTTAGACGTTGGTCATGCTTTTAGAATTAAGCATATGCCTTAATTAAGAATTAAGACATATGAAAATGAAGAGAATACTCTTGGAAACTTCTTTAGAAAATAAAGTTTATTGAATTAACAAAATATGTTAAACAAAAAAGACTGGTAAAAACTGGTGTGGTTGGTCTTGTATACATTGCTATTAAGAGGAAATCTTATTCATACTTCTCAGCTCACAGCATGGGAAACTGATATCACCCAGAAAATGGTATCAAAACTTCTCATCCTTATGTTATGTGAGCTTAATACAAAATCTATAGACAATATTTTAAAACTAATTTAATTTTATCAGGTTTTAATGTTTAAATTCAATAAAACTACCTATTACTATTACTAAAATAATGCTGGATCATATAAGCAGTTGGACTGAATCATTCAACTTTAACTTAAAAATTTTTTCAATTCAAGATATCCAAACTCCTGTTTTCCGTTAGGTGTCAGCCACTGAAGTCAGAAAATGTGCACTGCTGAACTCTCATTTATGTTACTCACTCCACCATGCTGAGGCTGGAAAATTCAGCTTTTTTCCATCTTATCCCACTGATAAACAATGACTAAAAGTTTTTATTATTATAGTATGATTTATTTACAATGCAGTGTTAGTTTCTGCTGTACAACAAAGTGAATCAGCTCTGTGTGTGTGTGTGTGTGTGTGTGTGTACACATATCCGCTCTTTGAGTCTCCCTCCCACCTCACACCCCCATCCTACCCCTCTAGGTCGTGACAGAGCATCAGTTTGAGCTCCCTGTACTATATAGCAGCTTTCCCCCTAGCTATCTATTTATACATGGTGGTGTACATACATCAGTGTTACTCTCTCAATTTGTCCCACCCTCTCCTTCTCCCACTGTGTCCAGAAGTCCACTCTCTGTATCTGCATCTCTATTTCTGCCCTACAAATAGGCTCATCTGTAGCATTTTTTGGACTTCCCAGGTGGCGCTAGTGGTAAAGAACCTGCCTGCCAACGCAGGAGACATAAGAGACTTGGGTTCAGTCCCTCTGCTGGGAAGATCCCCTGGAGTAGGAAATGGCACCCCACCCCAGAATTCTTGTCTGGATAAGCCCATGGGCAGAGGAGCCTGGAGGGCTACAGTCCCCGGGGCCACAGAGAGTCAGGAACGACCGAAGCTACTTCACAGGCGTGTAAAATTTTTCTAGATTCTACATATATGTGTTAATAGTGCTGCAATGAACACTGGGTACATGTGTCTTTTTGAATTATGGTTTACTCAGGGTATAAGCCTAGTAGGTTACAGTCCATGGGGTCGCAAAGAGTCGGACACGACTGAGCGACTTCACCTCACCTCAGGGTATATACCCAGTAGGGGGATTGCTAGATCATATGGTTGTTCAGTTTTTAGTTTTTAAAGAAGCTTCCATACTGCACCTTTGGTGGGAATGTAAATTGATACAGTCACTGTGGAGAACAATGACTTTTTTAGATGATCTTCAGTTCTCACTTTCCTTTACATTTCTCTAGCCACCAGGCCAGTCTCTTCTTTACCAAAGCTCTTGGCCTCCATCCAGTCTCTATCCTTCTCACTGAGCTTCCTAAAATGGGATTTCCTAAAATGGGATTTTATGTTTATGGGTAAACCAGTTCTATACTACATGAATAAAAATCACTTCCCCACAGTGTTCCAGGGGCAAATGTGCTTAGGAAATGCTTGATAAAGCACAAGAGACTTCCTTACCAGCAGTCAGGCCACACTTTGAAGAGCTTATACATTAAAGTCAGTATAGAGACTTCCTAAGTGGTCCAGTGGTTAGGAATCTGCCTTGCAGTGCAGGGGATGCAAGTTAGGTTCCTGATAACCCACATGCCACAGAGCAACTAAGCCCAGGCACCTCAACTACAGAGTTGGTGCCACATCTGAAGGTCCCCTATGATGGAAAGAGATCCTGCATGCTGCAACTAAGACCTAATGCAGCCAAATAAATAAATATTTTTTAAAATGATAATAAATTCAGTATTGTCCTCAATCTGGAAAAGATTCAAAAAAAATTTTTTTAAGTCCACAAATTCCAAAATAATCCTTGACCCCAGCTTTCATAGGCTTATGGTCCTTTGGTAATCACCAATAGACTAGATGTATAAAATATTTTCAAACTTTTTTTTTGACCAGAGGACTCTTTCTTCCCATTGCAATGGCATTTACAGAAATGATGGTTCTGTGACTATGTTTTTAAAAATGCAAGTAGAAAAGCCTGCTTTCCGCATGTTCTTCTCCTAGTTAGGACCTCAAAATAGCTTCCAAGTCTCTATCACATTAAATTCAAACTTCCGTTGTTTTTCCTTCAGAAAGTACCTTACCTGATTCCGCTCTATTGTCTTACTTTCCCCAAACCATGCCTCTGGCTTACAAAACTCATAGCTAGCTGTCAGGGTGACTCCCTCACTCCCCTCCAAGTAATATCTACATAAACAGTACAAAACCTCACCTCCCAGTGCCTTTGCTCAAGACATTCTCTCTCCCTCAGAGGCAGCTTTCAACAGGCCTCTCAAATCTGAAGCATAATACTGAAGGCCTATGTAAGTTTCAGACTTCTCTGGCTAAGACTGATTTTCTCAAAGGTAAACCCAGAAAAGAAGATTTGTGTGAAAGCAATTTAGTTAGCAAGGTTCAGGAAAAGCCAGGTAAGGAAGAGGAAGTGGGGCCAGGATGAGAAAGGGCCAAACAAGGGTGCCAGATAAGTGAAGTCTCATGGGGGTCACTTGGACTCAGCCTATGGGGGAGTTCTGGGGACAATGTCATGACACCTTAAACTGTCTCATCCAGGACATCCGGGAGCTAGGACATCTAGGAGCCAGGGTCCCCTAAAGCAAAGGCTGTGATTAAGGGCTGTGCCTGAGTAGGAGGGTGAGATCAAAATTCATAGGTATTTTTAGCCTCCTTCTGACAAAGAATGGAAGCATGTAGAGCCCTGAGTACATGACTGATAATGCGATAGAGAACAACATGTTGCCCTGCACCCTTCTCTAGCAATTTAGCTCGTTGTCAATTGAACCTCACCAAACTTGTCTTTAGCCCTACTTGGTTTCGTGTTTACTTGCTCTTATTTTCATGTATATCTTTTTTCTAAGTTCAGCAAAATTGTCAAGCATTTGACATGTCAACCAACATTTCCCAAGCAATGTTCATGTATGATAGCTTTTTATAACTTGCATGAGTGAAGTCTTTCAGTTGTGTCCGACTCTTTGTGATCCCATGAACTGTAGTCTACCAGGCTCCTCCATCCATGGGATTTTCCAGGCAGAAGTACTGAAGTGGGTTGCCATTTCCTCCTCCAGAGGATCTTCCTGACCCAAGGATTGAACCCAGGTCTCTCACATTGTAGGCAAATGCTTATACTTTCAAGCAAACTCATTCATTTATTTAGGAAACATATTACGAAACCAAACTGAAGCTTTGCTTATTGAGAATGTGACTAAGATGCTGACATGACTCATCTCCTTAATGTCTGATAGAAGTAAGGTCAAAGTTGGAATTCCACTTGGGTTGAGGCTAAAGGAAAGATGGTTATTCTTTACCATTGAGTAGGAATTGAACTGGATTGAAATTGCAAAATGAGTTTATTTCTCCTGATATTTTGCTTGTGATAAAATAGAATGTCTTGTTTGGGGTTAGATAAATCAACAAAATGATTAGAAAGGTTGATGTGAAGTGAGCAGACTATGCAATCTGCAATGAGAAGATCTGAGATGATGGGTCCACATCACCACTTCTTTTATAATCCTTGATGGATTTAAAACATTTAGGACCTTAATTCCTTTTTCTTTAACATTGGGTTGATGGTAGCAGTAATTCTTCTCTGCCAGTGTTTTGAGGGTCAAATGAGATAATAATGTATAATGCTGTTGGTGGTGGTATTCATTTGCCCAGTCGTGTCTGACTGTTTGCAATCTCATGGACTGCCACACTCCAGGCCTCCCTGCCCCTCACTATCTCCTGAAGTATGTCCAAATTCATATCCATTGCATTGATGATGCCATCCAGCCATCTCACCCTCTGATGGGACTTGATAAACCATAAAACACTGTGTCCATTTTAGCAATCATGGTAGTTATGCAAATAAATAAGACAGTTGTAACTTACTCAAGAGCAAACAATGTTAGCATCCAGTTAATTTTTTTTTCAGAAGCAAAAAAGCACTTATTATACTTATAATTCTAAGTTGATTTCCATTTATATAAGATCTTTATAACTAGAGAATATTTAACATATAACTGCTGAGTGAAAGATAGGTTACGCTTAAAAGCTCAGATTTGATAATCTAGCAGTTGTTTCAGGCTGCCTATTTCAAACTGTATTGCCTTCCCATATCATTTCTTGTTTTATCATTAAGCTAGCTTTTAGCATGAGAGGCTTAAAATTGCCAATTAATTAAAATCGTTGCTCAGTTGCCTTCAGCTGCGTGTATAAGCCTGACCAAGCTCTGCAGCTGGGTGAGTGCAACTCTTGAATATCAATCTCATCTCATAATTGGTTGCATGATGTTATGCCTCTCAAATAGGCGGTCCAATGAGCAAAAAAAAAAAAAAAAAAACCAGAAAGCCTCTGTTTTTCTCTAGTTGGGGGCATGTAGGTTTATACCACATTTAATTTTTAGGAGAGCTCTTGGAAATGAATATTTGGGGCAACTATTGTAGATTTTGACTTGGTCTGTTTCATATTGGGAACATGCTCTCCTCTAGCTGCTTCAGAGGGGACAGCAAAATATTACTGCTGATTATTCAGGCTTTTTGGCTTGCTGCCATGCACCAAAGTCTCTGAGTGGTTCCTGGGTGCCATGTACAAGTGCTGCAGCCTCTTGGCAGTGGGCTCTAATTCCAAGGCAGCATCAGCGTTGTTCCCTCCCAAGGAAAGCTAGCATTCTTAGGCTTTATTAGTGGAATTATGACTTCCCCAGTATTCTGAACTTTCTAGCTCTTAAACGATTGCCTTCAATTTTGGGCCCAGAGAATCTGATAAATAATAGTTACCTTTACTGAGCATTTACATCATGCCAGAAACTGTGTCATGCTATTTGCTGTTTCTCATTTGATCCCTACATTAATTCTAGAAGTAGCTGCAATTTTGATCCCACTTACTGTTATGGAAAATGAGGTGTAGTGATTACTGTAATTTCTCATCTTCAGCCTTTTCTCCCTGGAGCATAACCAGAGATAAGGATTCTGGGGCAAATGGTTTATTAAGAAGGTGGGGGACACAGGATGGGAAGGAGAAAGAAGAGGAATAAGGAAGAAATTTGGCCAAGTCTCAGAGTGTCTAACTTGTTAGCACCGGGGAGCTCTGGAGTATGAATTAGCCTGGAGGTCACCCAGCTCTTTGGCTGGGAAACTCAGGTCTTGATACTCCCTCACTGAGCAATTCTCTGTGGAGGCTCACTCAGGGGGATGTAAATTCTCAGGTACTTCTAACTCTGGGCTAGCAGACAAAGCCAGCTTCTGAACTCCTGGGGTTGCGGATGGATGGTTTGCTGCTGCTGCTGCTAAGTCACTTCAGTCGTGTCCAACTCTGTGTGACCACATAGATGGCAGCCCACCAGGCTCCCCCGGTCCCTGGGATTCTCCAGGCAAGAACACTGCGGGGGGTTGCCATCGCCTTCTCCGATGGATGGTTTAGATACTGGTAATTGGAAAAGGAAGTTCAATAAAGGAGGACTAGAGTAGTCATGGAAAAGGCAATGGCACCCCACTCCAGTACTTTTGCCTGGAGAATCCCATGGATAGAGGAGCCTGCTAGGCTACAGTCCATGGAGTCGCTAAGAGTCGGACACGACTGAGTGACTTCACTTTCACTTTTCACTTTCATGCATTGGAGAAGGAAATGGCAACCCACTCCAGTATTCTTGCCTGGAGAATCCCGGGGACAGAGGAGCCTGCTGTCTATGGGGTCTCACAGAGTCAGACACAACTGACGGGACTTAGCAGCAGCAACAGCAGCAGAAGCATCAGAGTAGCCAACGTCATCCTATGCAGTGACATAGCAAAAATGCAGTGAAGCTGAGATCTTTAGATCTCTCCCATTCTAAATTTTCACTACTCTCCTGAATGTTAGACAGAAGTTCTGTAGTCTGATGTGTGGGCAGTCAGGGTAATGGAGGTTCTGTGTATTATTTCACAGGAGATATTGTTGACAAAAGTTAACCATAGATACCCTAAAGTAGGGAAGATTAGAGAAAGAAAAGGAAATTGTCATGACTTGTTTTGAGGGCCACCAAGCCCTTGGAAGTAGGAGTTTTGAACTAGGTTGTTTCCAAGTGCAGAGAGAGTATCAAGGGTGTGAATTACAGGGAAACAGATTGGAGCTTGATGTAAGGAAGACTTTTAGTGTCATAAGACTTTTCTAATAAAAGAATCAGATGTTTCTACAAGCGAAAAACTAGCCATACTTCACATGTTCAAAAAGTCCAGAATATCATCTATCTAAGAAGTCTTATTCTGTGGGAGTTGGACTAAGATTGGCTTCTAAAGTCCTCTCATTTTCTAAAATGAGGATTTCCTTTTGGAGAAAACATTTGTCTTGTTACCTTGTCATTTCCAGGCATAAATGTCATGGTGATGTTACCAGTATGTGTCTTTGTTTTAATGCAGAAATTAGGTGTGCTAACATCCATTTGAAATATGAAATTTAAAAAGAGTCAATTGCCCTGCCTACCCCTATCACCTTTCCCATCACATCTGTTCCTTTATAATAAGCAAATGAACCAGGAGACAGGATGACTGCTGAATTATGGAATGAACTGAGTATGAGCAAATGTCCTGTAAATTGCTTAGGGTAAATCTGAACTTCATGAAAGGAAAGATAGATTATTATAAAGTGAAAGAAAGTGAAGCCGCTCAGTCGTGTCCGACTCTTTGTGATCTCATGGGCTATAGTCTACCAAGCTTCTCTGTCCATGGGATTTTCCAGGCAAGAATACTGGAGTGGGTTGCCATAAAGTAGAGTTTAAAAAGAACTGAACATCACCACAGAGAACATGGCTACAAAACTGAGTCAAAACAACTCAAAATAACTAGTCTGATACAGACAAGTTTAATAATTAATAATCCCACTTAAGAGGAAACTATATGCAAGCTAACCACAATTATTTTTACCTCTGCTTTTAAGCTTTTTGAAGACTGACACCAAAGTTCTTAAATTATTCAGATTCTATGTATTTATTTTAAAACTCTGAAAATCTTGAGAAACAATCCTTTGTTGCCAAAAGAGATTTTCTTTCCCTTTTCAAATACAGTGTCACATCTAAATAGTGAATTAACAGGGACGTTAAAGGTAGTTAACCAACTCATCAGAGTTAGTTCATATCTTTTATGAAGATATAAGCAGAGGAAAGAGCAGGGTGGAAGAATTAACTGTGATGTTAGTTAACCAGCATCTGCAGGTTGAAGCATCTGTTTCTCAATGAAAATGATTGTTAACATTTTCTCAGTGATGGGCTTGATTCTGGTTGAAGACATTTATTTTCTTAATCCCTCCCTCTACCTTTTGCTGCTTCTTTCTCACTCTCTCTGTCCTTTTCTCTCTGTTAATATTTTGCTTTCTAGGTTACTGAAGGAAGAGAAATTCTCCAACAAAATATCTAGCCACTCCCCCCCCCCCCGCCACCTCCACCCAGGCCAACAACAAGGTCACTTGGGTCACAGGAGGCAGTTAGTGTGAATAGCAGTACCTGAGAGGTTTTTCGTTGTTTTTTTTTTTTTTTTTTTTTTTAATATTTGTAGGATTATGTACCTTTGAGCAAGTCCCCATTTGGTGGAGAAGCATGTTATACCTTTTTTAATTTTCATTCAGAATTATGTTTTTGCAATTTATTCATGTGAACAGATACACCTATAATTAATTTTTGACTGATGTGAAATATTCCTTTGTGTGAGTATATCATAATGTATCTATCATTTTCAAGTCAGTGAAACTTGAGCCTATTTTTAGTTTTTTGCTTTTATTGATGAAGCTACAAAGAGTTTTCTCCTGTGTGCCTTCTCACGCACACCTTGGTTTCCCCAGAAGACTTAGGACAGGATTGTCTCCATTTTTACTAGATGGTGCCATGTTGATCTCTAGTGTGGCTGCCCTGATTTACACTCATACATGTGATGTGCAGAAGGGAACAATGTGTGAGCATATTGTCCTTTGTGAGTTTCTCCTATGATGTGTATTAGTCAAGGAGATAACACAGAAGGATGGACTTCAAAAGGCAAAGCAGATTGCTAAAACTCTATTATGAGTAATTATGTGAGCAGTGGAATTATGTTCCTTAGTATCCTTTGGAGGTTAGTTCCAGGACCTTATCAGATACCAAAATGAAGAGATGCTCAAGTCCCTTACTTAAGTAATGTAGTATTTGCATATAACCTATGCCCATCCTCTCGTGTACCTTAAATCATCTTTTGTAATACTTAATACAATGTACATGCTATGGAAATAGTTGCTCACATATAGCAAACTCAAGTTTTGCTTTACAGAAGTTTCTGGTTTTTTTCTTTTTTTAAAAAAATATTTTTGATCTGTAGTTCTTTGAATCCAAAGATGTGAAACCTGTGGAAGGCTAACTATATAACCTAACTGTAAAGATAAGTTTGAACACCTTATCTTCTTCTGTCTCACTGACCATGCTAAAGTTTTTGACTGTGTGGATACGACAAACTGTGGAAAATTCTTAAAAAGATGGGAATACCAGGCCATCTTACCTGCCTCCTGCGAAACCTAGATGCAGATCAATAAGCAACAGTTAGAAACGGACATGAGACAATAGACTGGTTCTAAATTGGGCAAGGAGTACTTCAAGGGTGCATATTGTCACCCGGCTTATTTAACTTATATGCAGAGTACATCATGCAAAATGCCGAACTGGGTGAAGCACAAGCTGGAATCAAGATTGCTGGGAGAAATATCAATAGCCTCAGATATGTAGATGACACCACCCTTATGGCAGAAAGTGAAGAAGAACTTAAGAGCCTCTTAATGAAAGTGACAGAGGAGAGTGAAAAACCTGGCTTAAAACTCAACATTCAAAAAACTAAGATCATGGCATGCATCTGGTCCTATCACTTCATGGCAAATAGATGAGGAAACAATGGAAACAGTGGCAGAATTTATTTTTAGAGGACTCCAAAATCACTGCAGATGGTGACTGCAGCCATGAATTTAAAAGAAGCTTACTCCTCGGAAGAAAAGCTATGGCCAATCTAGACAGGATATTCAAAAGCAGAGACATTATTTTGCCAACAAAGGGCTGTCTAGTCAAAACTATGGTTTTTTCAGTAGTCATGTATGGATGTGAGAGTTGGACCATAAAGAAGGCTGAGTGCCAAAAAATTGATGCTTTTGAGATGTGTTATTGGAGAAGACTCTTGAGAGTCCCTTGGACTGCAAGGAGATAAAACCAGTCAATCCTAAAGGAAGCCAATCCTGAATATTAACTGGAAGGACTGATGCTGAAGCTGAAGCTCCAGTACTTTGACCACCTGATGCGAAGAGCGGACTCATTAGAAAAGAACTGGATGCTGGAAAAGACTGAAGGCGGGAGGAGAAGGGGACGACAGAGAATGAGATGATTGGATGGCATCACCGACTCAGTGGACATGAGTTTGAGCAAACTCCGGGAGATTGTGAAGGACAGGGAAGCCTGGCGTTCTGCAGTCCATGCGGTTGCAAAGAGTTGGACACGACTCAGTGACTAAACAACAACAACAATGCTGGTAGGCATAAAACACCTGAAAGGTGAAAGTGAAAGTGTTAGTTGCTCTGTAGTGTCCAACTCTTTGGGACCCCATGGAGTGTAGCATGCCAGGTTCCTCTGTCCACGGAATTTTCTAGGCAAGAATACTAGAGTGTGTTGCCATTTCCTTCTCCACAGAAACCATGAAACTGAGGACAATTCTATATAGACAGGTAAATAGCTGAAATCTTCATGTTGATCTTTGAGAAGTTGTATTATCCTCTTCTGGAAAGTATTTCCAGGTTTGTACACAAGTTTATGGCTTACTTATTTTTAAATAAGTAGAAGGAGAAGGCAATGGCACCCCCTTCCAGTACTCTTGCCTGGAAAATCCCATGGATGGAGGAGCTTCGTAGGCTGCAGTCTATGCGGTCGCTAAGAGTTGGACACGACTGAGCGACTTCACTTTCACTTTTCACTTTCATGCATTGGAGAAGGAATTGGCAACCCACTCCAGTGTTCTTGCCTGGAGAATCCCAGGGACGGGGGAGCCTGGTAGGCTGCCATCTATGGAGTTGCACAGAGTCGGACACGACTGAAGCGACTTAGCGGTAGCAGTATTTTTAAATCTTTTAGTATCTTTCTGTGTCAATCAGGCACTTACCTTATTTCTTCTACCAAGGTTTTAATTTCACAAGCTCTGTTAAGACTATGGTATTATAGAACTTTATATTGTGTAGTCAGAATCAATAATACTTATTTCAATTTAATAGACATTTATTGAACACCTACAAGAATACACAGAAGAACTCTACAAAAAAGATCTTCACNCAAGGTTTTAATTTCACAAGCTCTGTTAAGACTATGGTATTATAGAACTTTATATTGTGTAGTCAGAATCAATAATACTTATTTCAATTTAATAGACATTTATTGAACACCTACAAGAATACACAGAAGAACTCTACAAAAAAGATCTTCACAACCCAGATAATCATGATGGTGTGATCAATCACTTAGAGCCAGACATCCTGGAATGTGAAGTCATGTGGGCCTTAGGAAGCATCACTACAAACAAAGCTAGTGGAGGTGATGGAATTCCAGCTCAGCTATTTCAGATCCGAAAAGATGATGCTGTGAAAGTGTCAAAATCAATATGCCAGCAAATTTGGAAAACTCAGCAGTGGCCACAGGACTGGAAAAGTTCACTTTTCACTCCAATTCCTAAGAAAGGCAATGGCAAAGAATGCTCAAACTACCACACAATTGTACT
>SJYT01080080.1:396880-570907 GCA_006410635.1 Cephalophus harveyi | reverse complement strand
GGGTCCCATCACTTCATGGGAAATAGATGGGGAAACAGTGGAAACAGTGTCAGACTTTATTTTTTGGGGCTCCAAAATCACTGCAGATGGTGACTGCAGCCATGAAATTAGAAGACGCTTACTCCTTGGAAGAAAAGTTATGTCCAACCTAGATAGTATATTCAAAAGCAGAGACATTACTTTGCCAACTAAGGTCCGTCTAGTCAAGGCTATGGTTTTTCCAGTAGTCATGTATGGATGTGAGAGTTGGACTGTGAAGAAGGCTGAGCGCTGAAGAATTGATGCTTTTGAACTGTGGTGTTGGAGAAGACTCTTGAGAGTCCCTTGGACTGCAAGGAGATCCAACCAGTCCATTCTGAAGATCAGCCCTGGGATTTCTTTGGAAGGAATGATGCTAAAGCTGAAACTCCAGTACTTTGGCCACCTCATGCGAATAGTTGACTCATTGGAAAAGACTCTGATGCTGGGAGGGATTGGGGGCAGGAGAAGAAGGGGACGACAGAGGATGAGATGGCTGGATGGCATCACTGACTCGATGGACATCAGTTTGGGTGAACTCCGGGAGTTGGTGATGAACAGGGAGGCCTGGAGTGCTGCAATTCATGGGGTTGCAAAGAGTCGGACATGACTGAGCAACTGAACTGAACTGAACTGAAGGTAGAGGTTCAAATGTCTTGCCTCCCACCCTGTGGAAAACCTGATTTACCTTCATTTTCCATTCATTTCAGCATTCCTTTCCTTTCCTCCATATGAATGTGTGCTTCTTGGAACCATATAACATCTGCTTAGTTCACTCGTGAGTTCAATAAAATCTTCAACATATGTTCATTTTTATATCTGAATTGAGTCATGATTTTACTTTTTTCTGAAACTTACCATTTAACACTTTTTATGCCAATAATGAAAGATGGCAGCAGCACCTCCAGGCATTGTTTGTGGTTCAGATGAAAAGAAAAGGGAAGGGCTAAGAATGAAAAGTATGTCAACTAACTGTGTCCATTTTTATCTGGAAAACCATAGCTTATCCAGAAACCCCACCCCTTAGTTTCCTCTCACTTTTGACTGATTAGAGAAAAAAAAAATGTCTCCTGGTCATTCCTAGGAGACTGTGGTGGTGGAGAAGACTCTTGAGAGTCCCTTGGACAGCAAGGAGATCAAACCATCAACCCTGAATATTCATTAGAAGGACTGATGCTGAAGCTGAAGCTCCAATACTTTGGCCACCTGATGCAAAGAGCCAACTCACTGGAAAGACCCTGATGCTGGGGAAAGATTGATGTCAGGAGGAGAAGCAGGTGACAGAGAGTGAGATGGTTAGATGGTATCATTGACTCAATGGACATGAGTTTGAGAAAAACTCTGGGAGATTGTGGAGGACTGGGAAGCCTAGCATGCTGCAGTCTACAGGGTTGCAAAGAGTTTAGTGACTGAATGACATTGCTTACTCATGGAATCTAATATATGACACAAAGGAACCTATCAATGAAGCAGAAGCAGAGACACTGAGAATAGACTGGAGGTTACCAAGGGGGAAGGGGATGGGAGAGACTTAGATTGGGAGTTTGGGATTAACAGACGCAAACTGGTATGTATAGAATGGATAAACAACAAAGTCCTCCTGTATAGCATAGGGAACTATATTCAATATCCTATAGCAAGTGAAGCTGCTCAGTCATGTCCGACTCTTTGCGACCCCATGGACTGTAGCCCACCAGCCTCCTGCGTCCATGGGATTCTCCAGGCAAGAATACTGGAGTGGGTTGCCATTTCCTTCTCCAGGGGATCTTCCCGACCCAGGGATCGAATCCAGGTCTCCTGCATTGCGGGCAGACGCTTTAACCTCTGAGCCACCAGGGAAGCACAGGTAAACCATAATGGAAAAGAACATGTGTATATATGTATAACTGAGTCGCTTTGCTGTACAGCAATAATACAACATTGTATACGATACTTCAATGAGATGAGTGAATTCAGCTATCCTTCAGTGAAAAATAAACTTTAAAAAGAAATCTAGACTTCATAGTCTAGGAGATAGGAAAGCTTTTATTATTTAGTTTGCAAAAGAGTGTCAGGATAGAAGGGGCATAAATAAGACTAATCTGATGACCACTTGCAGGAAGGACTAGAGAGAGGGGTCTGGAGGGCATTGCAATGATTCAGGTAGGAAGAGATATAGATGTGGCTTATAGTAGTGGTTCATGGACAACTACTGGATGCAAATGCTTTGGTTGGGTAAACATACAGTATTTGATGACTACTCAGATGAAAGAAGATAAAGGAGCAAGTCAAGTTCTACGTTCTTAAAATTTTTTTCCTCATGAAATTTCACATGTAGGCAATGTAACTGAATTCATGGACTCCGATGATATTGTTCAGAGGCTTTTATCCAGTCCCGTGGCTTTAAATAGCATCTTGACCTTGATGGCTCTTGTGCCAGTGTTTTTAGTTGCAGAGCACACAATCAATTCTAGGGATAGAATATTCTAGAAGGGGGTTATTACAGTGTATTTGGTAGCTCTTAAGACCTTCAGTCATGTATGGATGTGAGAGTTGGACTGTGAAGAAGGCTGAGTGCTGAAGAACTGATGCTTTTGAACTGTGGTGTTGGAGAAGACTCTTGAGGGTTCCTTGGGCTGCAAGGAGATCCAACCAGTCCATTCTGAAGGAGATCAGCCCTGCGATTTCTTTGGAAGGAATGATGCTAAAGCTGAAACTCCAGTACTTTGGCCACCTCATGCGAAGAGTTGACTCATTGGAAAAGACTCTGATGCTGGGAGGGATTGGGGGCAGGAGGAGAAGGGGACAACAGAGGATGAGATGGCTGGATGGCATCACGGACTCGATGGATGCGAGTCTGAGTAAACTCCAGGAGTTGGTGATGGACAGGGAGGCCTGGCATGCTGCGATACATGGGGTCACAAAGAGTTGGACACGACTGAGCGACTGAACTGAACTGAACTGAACTGAAGACCTTCAAGAGGGGCAAAGAACAAGACTTGGATGCTGAACAGCATCAGGAATAAAGCAACCTGGGATGTCACAACCAAGGAAAATGTCCAGCCAAACCATGGAATTTTTCTACCAGGATCACCCCTATCAGCACCACCTCCCAGTTGCCTCTCTGGCACTAGACAGCAACAGTGCCACCCCGGCCACTCCAGAGGAACCTCATGTACGTGCTGCCCTGCTGGTAGCTGCACACTCCCACCTTATGCTGGTCTGCCCAAGCCTCCCGTGGATATGTCTGCTATGAGTCTTGGGACACCTGCACAAACACTAGCTGCAAGAGAGTCTAGTAGGTGCCATCTTTCATTTCCAGATGCTGGGAAAGACCAAAGGCAAAAGGAGAAGGGAAAGGCAGAAGATGAGATGCTTAGATAGCAACCAACTCAATGGACATGAATTTGAGCAAATTCTGGGAGATAGTGAAGGACAGGGAAGCCTGGCATGCTGCAGTCCATAGGGTCACAAAGAGTCAGAGACAACCTAGTGACTACATAACAAAGCAACCTAGCAGACCAGCTAAAAGGGTGGTGGGGGAAGGAAGTGATGCTTGGGCAGAGATCTGAAGGGTGAGCAGAGTTTAACCAAGCAGGGGTTAACAGAGAAGGCGGCATCTTACAGACCACGTTACTAAGCAAGGGCTTGTGTGCCCGTGATGCAGAAAGCCAAACTCTCACAACGGGTTTGTCACAAAGGACAGGATTGTTTGCAGAGCACCATGCTCAAAAGACCCAAACTCCCCAATGGCATTCAGACAACAGTTTATAAAGACAGTGTTAAGGGCAATGGTCATAGAATGCAGGATCAGTTCATGGACATTCTTCCGGTTGGTTGGTAGTGAGGTACCAAGGTGATGTTGCAAACCTCAATCATCAACCTCCTGGTTCCAACCAGTGTGGGATCTGGTGTTTGCGGTCAGCATGTGATCACCACCCTCCACTGGGTGGGGATCTGTGTTTCTGCAAAGGAACTCAAAGATAAGCATCCGATTGTTATCTCTGTTCCTCCCTGAGGAACTGAGAGTCCTGTGACTCTACTGTCCTGCTCGTTAACTGCTTGAGCCAGCTCTTTGGAACTCGAGGAAAGAAGGCCTAGGAAGCTGAAGCCTTTTTCTCCCTATAAACAACAAATGGGGGACACAGAGGGGCTTTTGTACCAGGGGAGGCCCTGCAGAGTCCTGCTCAGCTTCAGTCCCCTCTTTTTCTTTAATACTCTTCCATCCTGAAGGGGAATGAGACAGGAAAAGGAATAGTTTTGGATAGAGAGATTACTCATTCACTCAGTAAGGGAACTTGGTCTTAGCAGGACTCAGTTTCAACAAGGAGATTAGCCTGAGGCCAGAGGAAGCCCCATGAAGGACACAGTGTGGTCGAAGAAAGAGAAACCAAAGGGAACGTAATGTCAGGCATGGTTGGAGAAACAAGCCAAGCCTTGTGGAGCACGGCCTGCTCGCCCCTTGGGAGCAAGAATTTGCTGATATGTGAGAACCAGTGTGTGGTAGGAATGTGGAAAAGCAAGTCAAACCCAGAGACAGCTGGAGAGTGGTCCTTCCAGGGGTTGTGAAGGATGGGCGATGGTACACGGGCAGGAGAGAGGGGTCACGCTCACGCTCACGTATCTGGATGGCTGGACAGCAGGGCCAGTCACTGAATGAAGGCCCTGGAAGAGAACCAGGCCTGTTTCTGTTTTGTTTTCTGGAGGGAGAGGTTTGGAAGGACTCAAAAGTTCAATTCTGGAGATAATAAAGTTTGGAGATGTGTTTGAGACAGGCAAGAGGGATATCTGGGAAGAATATAACTGAAAGAGGAGTGATCTTGGCTGGAGATACAACCCTACGAGACATCTGTGCTCATGCACAGACACTGAAGACACGGCCACGGATGCCTAAGAAAGCCCAAGACACAGCGAACGGAGCCCAGAGAGATGCAGCCGTGCAGGGGCCACCGAGTGGTTCCGAGCTCTGAACATGGCAGGTCCACCTTTTGCAGAAATAAGGAGAATGAGGCTGTTTTTAAAAATTGAAGTATAGTTGATTTGGGTTTCCCAGGTGGTGCTAGTGGTAAAGAACACGCCTGCCAGTGCAGGAGACATAAGAGATGTGGATTTGTTCCGATTGTTATCTCTGTTCCTCCCTGAGGAACTGAGAGTCCTGTGACTCTACTGTCCTGCTCGTTAACTGCTTGAGCCAGCTCTTTGGAACTCGAGGAAAGAAGGCCTAGGAAGCTGAAGCCTTTTTCTCCCTATAAACAACAAATGGGGGACACAGAGGGGCTTTTGTACCAGGGGAGGCCCTGCAGAGTCCTGCTCAGCTTCAGTCCCCTCTTTTTCTTTAATACTCTTCCATCCTGAAGGGGAATGAGACAGGAAAAGGAATAGTTTTGGATAGAGAGATTACTCATTCACTCAGTAAGGGAACTTGGTCTTAGCAGGACTCAGTTTCAACAAGGAGATTAGCCTGAGGCCAGAGGAAGCCCCATGAAGGACACAGTGTGGTCGAAGAAAGAGAAACCAAAGGGAACGTAATGTCAGGCATGGTTGGAGAAACAAGCCAAGCCTTGTGGAGCACGGCCTGCTCGCCCCTTGGGAGCAAGAATTTGCTGATATGTGAGAACCAGTGTGTGGTAGGAATGTGGAAAAGCAAGTCAAACCCAGAGACAGCTGGAGAGTGGTCCTTCCAGGGGTTGTGAAGGATGGGCGATGGTACACGGGCAGGAGAGAGGGGTCACGCTCACGCTCACGTATCTGGATGGCTGGACAGCAGGGCCAGTCACTGAATGAAGGCCCTGGAAGAGAACCAGGCCTGTTTCTGTTTTGTTTTCTGGAGGGAGAGGTTTGGAAGGACTCAAAAGTTCAATTCTGGAGATAATAAAGTTTGGAGATGTGTTTGAGACAGGCAAGAGGGATATCTGGGAAGAATATAACTGAAAGAGGAGTGATCTTGGCTGGAGATACAACCCTACGAGACATCTGTGCTCATGCACAGACACTGAAGACACGGCCACGGATGCCTAAGAAAGCCCAAGACACAGCGAACGGAGCCCAGAGAGATGCAGCCGTGCAGGGGCCACCGAGTGGTTCCGAGCTCTGAACATGGCAGGTCCACCTTTTGCAGAAATAAGGAGAATGAGGCTGTTTTTAAAAATTGAAGTATAGTTGATTTGGGTTTCCCAGGTGGTGCTAGTGGTAAAGAACACGCCTGCCAGTGCAGGAGACATAAGAGATGTGGATTTGATCCCTGGGTTGGGAAGATCCCCTGGAGAAGGGAATGGCAACCCGCTCCAGTATTCTTGCCTGGAGAATCCCATGGACAAAGGACCATAGCAGGTACAGTCCATAGGGTCGCAGAGAGTTGGATATGATTGAAGTGCCTTAGCACACATGCACACGTAGTTGATACACAATGTTGTGTTAGTTTTAGGAGTACAGCAAGTGATTCAGTTATGTATTTATATTATATATATATATTCTTTTTTAGATTCTTTTCCACTAGAGGTTATTACAAGTTATTGAATATAGTTTCCTAGAGTATACCGTAAGTCCTTGTTGTTTATCTTTTTTATATACAGTAAGTGCGTGTTTGTTAATCCCAAACTTGTAATTTATCCTTTCTTCCCCTTTGGTAACCATAAGTTTGCTTTCCATGTCTGTGAGTATATTTCTGTTTTTTAAATAAGTTCATCTGTATAAGTTTTCGAGATTTCACATAATATCATTTGATATTTGTCTTTGTCTGACTTACTTCACTTAGTAGGACAATCTATAGGTCCATCCATGATATTGCAAATGGCATTATTTCATTCCTTTTTATGACTGAGTAATTGTCTATTATGACTCTTTCTTTCCCTCTATCTCTGTATATATACATGGCATCTTCTTTATCCATTCACCTGTCAATGAACACTGAACACTTAGGCTGATCCATGTCCTAACTTATTGTAAATAGTGCTGCTGTGAACACTGGTGGGCATGCATCATGTCTAATTAAAGTTACAGCTGTGTTTCCAGGAACGGGATTTCAGGATCGTATGGTAACCATGCTGCTGCTGCTGCTCCTGCTAAGTCACTTCAGTCGTGTCCGACTCTGTGCGACCTCACAGATGGCAGCCCAGCAGGCTCCTCCGTCCTTGGGATTCTCCAGGCAAGAACGCTGGAGTGGGCTGCCATTTCCTTCTGCAAAGGATGAAAGTGAAAAGTGAAAGTGAAGTCGCTCAGTCGTGTCTGACTCTTAGTGACCCCATGAACTGCAGCCCACCAGGCTCCTCTGTCCATGGGATTCTCCAGGCAAGAGTACTGGAGTGGGGTGCCATTGCCTTCTCTGATGGTAACCATAGTTTTAGTTTTTTAAGGAAATGTCATACTCTTTTCCATAGTGGTTGCACCAATGTACATTCCCACCGGCTATGTAGGAGGGGTCCCTTTTCTCTACACCCTCGCTAGTGTTTGTTATTTGTACACTTTTTGATCGTGGCCATTCTGACTGGTGTGAGGTGATACCTCGTTGCAGTTTGATTTGCATTTCTCTAATATTAGGGATGTTGAGCATCTTTTCACGTGTCTGTTGGTCATCTGTATGTCTTCTTTGGAGAAATGTCTGTTTAGGTCATCCGTTCATTTTTTAATTGGGTTATTTGTTTTTCTAATATTGAACTGCATGGGCTGTTTGTGTATTTTGGAAGTTAAGTTCTCGCCTATCGCATCATGTGCAGATGTTTCTTCCATTTTGTCGGTTATCTTTTTGTTTTGTTTATGGTTTCCTTTGCTGTGCAAAAGCTTATAAGTTGATTAGGTCTTATTTGTTTATTTTTGTTTTTATTTCTTTTGTCTTGGGAGGCTGACCTAAGAAAATAATAGGACAACTTATGCCAGAGAATGGTTTTCCTAGAATGTTCTCTTCTAGGTGTTTTATTGTGTTGTGCCTTATATTAAAGTCTTTAAGTCATTCTGACTTTATTTTTGTGTTGGCTGTGAAGGAATGTTCTAACTTCATTGATTTACATGCTGTCCAGCTTTCCCAACATCACTTACTGAAGAGACTGTCTTCTTCTCCGCTATATATTCTTGTCTCCTTTGTCCAAGGTTGATTGATCATAGGTATGTATTTATATTCTGAGAGAGATGGGAATACCAGACCACCTGACCTGCCTCTTGAGAAATCTGTATGCAGGTCAGGAAGCAACAGTTAGAACTGGACGTGGAACAACAGACTGGTTCCAAATAGGAAAAGGAGTACGTCAAGGCTGTATATGGTCACCCTGCTTATTTAACTTATATGCAGAGTACATCATGAGAAACACTGGACTGGAAGAAGCACAAGCTGGAATCAAGATTGCCGGGAGAAATATCAATAATCTCAGATATGCAGATGACACCACCCTTATGGCAGAAAGTGAAGAGGAACTAAAAAGCCTCTTGATGAAAGTGAAAGAGGAGAGGGAAAAAGTTGGCTTAAAGCTCAACATTCAGAAAACAAAGATCATGGCATCCAGTCCCATCACTTCATGGGAAATAGATGGGGAAACAGTGGAAACAGTGGAGAAATATCAATAACCTCAGATATGCAGATGACACCACCCTTATGGCAGAAAGTGAAGAGGAGCTAAAAAGCCTCTTGATGAAAGTGAAAGAGGAGAGGGAAAAAGTTGGCTTAAAGCTCAACATTCAGAAAACGAAGATCATGGCATCTGGTCCCATCACTTCATGGGATATAGATGGGGAAACAGTGGAAACAGTGTCAGACTTTATTTTTAATCACTACAGATGGTGATTGCAGCCATGATATTAAAAGACGCTTACTCTTTGGAAGGAAAGTTATGACCAACCTAAATAGCATATTGAAAAGCAGAGACATTACTTTGCCCACAAAGGTCCATCTAGTTAAGGCTATGGTTTTTCCAGTGGTCATGTATGGATGTGAAAGTTGGACTGTGAAGAAAGCTGAGCACTGAAGAATTGATGATTTTGAACTGTGGTGTTGGAGAAGACTCTTGAGAGTCTCTTGGACTGCAAGGAGATCCAACCAGTCCATTTTAAAGGAGATCAGTCCAGGGTGTTCTTTGGAAAAGCTGATGATAAAGCTGAAACTCCAATATTTTGGCCACCTCATGTGAAGAGTTGACTCATTGGAAAAGACTGATACTGGGAGGAATTGGGGGCAGGAGGAGAAGGGGATGACACAGGATGAGATGGCTGGATGGCACCACCAGCTCAATGGACATGAATCTGAGTGAACTCCGGGAGTTGGTGATGGACAGGGAGGCCTGGTGTGCTGCAATTCATGGGGTCGCAAAGAGTTGGACACGACTGAGCGACTGAAATAAACTGAAAGTAGGAACCCATGAGCCACAAGTTCTGTGGGAAATAGGACCAAGGTAGGAAAAACTAAACAAGGGTTGATTAATTCCTGGAGGTTCAGTATTGACAAGTCTGAGAGTTGAAGCCTTCAGGGGCCCGTCTTGGGCTAGAGATACACATTTGTGAGCCCTCAAGAAGGGTTTTTGCTTACTCCCAGGAGCTCTAACAGGTTTTCTCAGTAAAGACTGGAGAAAAAGTCCCTCATTCTGCCCGCAGGAGAAGGGAAAAAGCAACCATGCTGACATTGATCAGAGCGTCCTTTCTTAACAAGGCCTGCCCCATTTACCTGAGCCTCACCTAAAAGGTTTTATTGGAGCTTAACCAACCTGGCCGAAAGGAATTACCCAACTCACTCTAGTCATCCTGTTCCACTGAAAAAAGTGAAAGCAAAACAGAATAAAACTGAGAAGCATTTGTGAATTTCACAGTCCAGGGACACAAACTCAGTAAAAGACTGAGTCTTAGATGTAAGACTATACAATACTTCTTTCCACTATACAATACCTCCAGCAACATGTCAACAGCACATCACTGAAGACCCATTTACAACACTTCCTTTTATCCAGTATGCCATGTCCAACTGTCAAAAAAAAAAAAAAAAAATTACAGATCTTGCTGGAATGCCAAAAAAAAAAAAAAAACCCAACACAGTTTGTAGAGACAGAGCCAACTACCGGAACCAGATTCAAACATGGCAGGGGTGTTGAAATTATTAGCCTAGGAATTTGAAGTAATTATGATGAATATGTTAAGGACACTAATGTAAAGGGATGTTTCTTGATAATCTGGACATTTATGAACTGGATAGGTAATCCTAGGTTGTTGTTCAGTCACATCTCTGAGTCATGTCCATGGTAATCTTATTGTCTTATATATTGACCGCTGTAAATTTTTGACTGAAGTTGGACCAAAGAATCCCAATCATTGTGCAGAGAAAGGAAGGTCTTAAGAAGAGGAGAGCTATTCAAAGGCAGAAATCCACAAAATCATCCTAGAGTGTGAGGACTCTGAGGCCAAGCTGACTTCACAGGTGAGCTTGATGCCAAAGTGATCCTACTAAATGCAAGGTGAGTCTGGAGGTGGCATTTACCAAGAACCATAAGGAACCTGGGAGTGAAGGCACCAAATTGCTACTCACAGGAAAGGAAATGTGCGCCTCCCCCTTCCCAACCCCATCCTTGGATAGTTCTCTCCCTTTCTCTTTAAGTAAGTTTCCTAGGAACATTTGAAGATCTACTGCCTGGCCCCTCCAGAACTGGAATCCTACAAAAATCTGGGATTCCACATGCAATAACACCCTAAGTGCTTATTTCCACCTAACTTAAGTGCTGCAAGCGAATTCTCCAGAAGACAAATCACCAAAGCAAATGGCCTGTGTTCTTTCCTCCTGCTACTTGCTTCTCAAAGGAAAGGGTGCCCCTTGTTGTGTGACTTCTATCACTGTGCCCTCATAGCTACACTCCTTCTGGAAGGCAGGCAAGGAAAGAGCCTCCCTGAAGATGCACCCCTAAATTGGCTTGGGAATGTGGGTGGAAAGCTGCGTCAAGACTCATCACATTTTAAGAGACAGATCAGAATAAAGGAAGTGCTTTCAGTTCTGTCATCTGAACAGTAACAACCTCAGTAACAGTCAGGCCACGAAGATGAGAACTTATCAACAAGGTATGCTATTTACCCCTACTCAACAAATCAGTTCTGGAAGGGGCCAGAGATAGAGGGGTTTTTACCTCCAAGTCTGATTTGATTCCAGATATAAAAAGAATGACCAAATGTCACTCTAATTAGAAGGCAATAAAATTCCATGGCAAAACAAATTCCAGCTTGAGCTCACTTCCAGGGGACATTTGTCTTCATTATGGGATGTGTGTACTTGGGACTTGGCTGGCAATTCTGCTTTAAAGGGGACTGTGTGGTAATGAGTATGAAGATGGAAACCTTTGCTTAGTTGTGAATGCCCAGAGCTTGCCCTGAACATGGAGCCTCGGCCTCCAGATGCCATTCAGCCAGGCCTGACTACCCTTCCGGACTGCTTTCCTATAATTGTTCCAAGAGAAGAAAGGAAAGAAAAACAGCCCTGACAGATTGTGGAGGTGATAAAGTTCCTGAAAATTAGACCTGCTAATAGGGTGAAAGTCTATTATTGCTTGAAATCTCCTAAGGTTTCATACTTTTTATCCCCCTTCTCTCTCTTCCTCTCAGCTTTTAATTGAAACACGAAATTCTGTAGGGGATATAGCCAATTGAGTCGATAACGAGTCAAAAGCTTAGATGTGCAGCTTATTTTGTTCATAAGTAATAGCTTTTTTTTTTTTTTCCTGCAGTTTCCTGCAGGGTCCATCCCCTGGTCAGTGGAATGACTGTCCTGGGATGCAGTGGTTTAGCCTTCTAGAAGAATTTTTGGGCCATTGAATCTCTCAGGTCCAATAGCTGCTTGCTAATGGGCCTTCTGGAAATAAACGATTTCCTCATCTTTTGCTTTTTCCACATCTTTTCCTGTTTTGCCTCACTCAGAGTTACAATTTAAGTGAATACATTCCAGTCCTCTCTCAGATATGCTGTATCTTGAGAGGACCACATTAGGGACAGATACGGAGACAGAAGAGAAAGGTGAGACAGAAGCACTGATATGGTGGCATTTCCTAGTAGAGTGTGATTCAGTCAGCTAACAATATGTGAAAGGCAGTGAAAATTAGAGACCAAAGCGCGTACTGCATGACCTCTGGGTGTATCATCTATTCTACTTGCCATTAAAATTGGAATAATAGCTGAGTTTTCTATATTATAGGATTCTAGTAAGAAATAAATGCACTGCAATGTATGAATATGGTGAGTAAAATGTTTAAGTCATCTAATCACTATCTTACATCAAAAACAATACTAGTATAGATATCTAAAAGCCATTGATAAATTCAGGAGAACAAAAGTAAGAGTATGTAAACTGAAGCAATGTTTTAGATTCTTTTTCATATGAAGATGTATTCTACCTCATCAACTGTTGGAGAAGTGGTGTGGAATGGCTGTAGCTGACACTTGCACCAGCTCTGGATCCAGACTTCCTGAATTGAAACTCTCACTCTGCTGTGAAACATTGAGTTCTTATTCCTTAGACCCCTTATCTGTAGAAAAGTGATCATTCCAGAAGGACTTTTGGAATGCAACCTGGACAGAGTAAGGCTCAATTGAAATGTCAAAGTGAAGTCACTCAGTCGTATCCAACTCTTAGTATGGACTGCCGCCTACCAGGCTCCCCTGTCCATGGGATTTTCCAGGCAAGAGTACTGGGTGGGGTGCCATTGCCTTCTCCATCAATTGATATTAGGCATTCTTTATTACTTGATCATATATTCCTGCCTCATTATTTTTATTACATTCTCTTTTCTTTTGAAAAGCTCTCCTACCATGTAATATTGATATCACATGCTTCATTTGATTTCCTTTGGGTTCAAGAGGTTTTCCCTGACCCTTCAAATGTATAGAGGTGTCTCTCTTCTCTGAATGCATAGAATTATCAACAGCCCCTCTGTTGCAGCTTAATTGTAGACTACTGGCTGGTATGATTTTTGTTGTTTATTATTTTCTAGGCAGAACAGTGAAATAAACTTAAACTTCGGTATTAATAGACAACAAATTGTACTGTCTGTTGGTCTATCATCTTCAAGTACCTCATTTATCATTGGCTGAATTATACTGATCTATAATATAAAGATGATAATAATAACTCTCTCACAGTTTTGAGGATCTACAGAAGGAAGGTCTATGAGAGCTCTTAATAACCAGGAAACGATTTACTCTTCATTTGTGTGGTCTGGTTTTTCTAAATTAAATATATGGTCTTGAATAAATGAAATGGTACATATTTAGAATACTACAGAGCCTAGCAAAATAGTTTGTACTGAAGAGATACCCACTTAATATCTCCTGATGGTTAAATTGATATATTGAATAGATACATTAACAAAATTACAGATTGAATCAGTTTTCATGGCATGAATGAGAATAATTAGAAGAGAGACAGAGTAGCAAAAGCAGGTAAAATATGCCATGAAGGCAACCCAATGCAAGGGATTGGCCTTGATTAAAAGCAAAAGCATTGAGTCTTTGTGATGTGTGTATGTGTGTGGAGAGAAAGGAGGAAGAGACAGAGACAAAAGCTTAATAAAGAAATAAGAGAGAAACTTAATTTAGAAAGGTATATATATATATAAGTTCACCATAAGAAAAAGATGTTATGAGTAAACATTGTCTCTTAATCACACTCAGCATAATTCAGAAATAGAAGAGGAGAAGAAACAAATATACTCTCATTCAGGAGTAACATGCTAGAAGAGTTGGAATTTAGGTGACTTTCCCAGCCAAGAGGAGAAAGGAAGTGAGTAAAAATTGGCAGCAACAATATAGCTTTGTTAAGTAACTGCTGCAGCCCCCACAGTTGCTTAATGTTCTGACAGGTCCTGGGAGAGAGCATCCATCAGATTTTGACCAAGAGGGAACCATAATCATAATGCAATAATAACCATAATAAGTCTTCTAGGGCTGTGCTGAAGGCCTCACAATAGTTCTGGTTCACAGGATCAGCCTTCTTAAACTCTATCACATAAGATTTGTGTAAGGTAGAAGCCTCTGTTTATAAGCAGTTTAACCCAGGAGAGAACTGAATATCTGGATTTAATTTTACACCCATTAACTTGCAATCAAAAAAATTATGTCCTACTAGTAGGGATATATATATATATATAGCCTGTTGATTCCATTGTGTGATTTCTTGAGTGTCAGTGGTTTATTGCTCCCAAGTCATATCACTAATCCCTTGCTAATGTCTAAATTTTCACACTGTAAAATAAGGCTAGATAAGCATGATGTCAGTAGGTGAATGGATAAATAAACGGATACATCCAGACAACGGTATATTATTCAGTAATAAAAGGAAAAGAACTATAAAATCATGAGAAGACAGGGAGAAAACTTAGCTGAATAATAAGTAAAAAAAGCCAGTCTGTCTACATACTGTATGTTCCCAACTATATGACTTTCCAGAAAAAGCAAAACCATGGAGACAATATAAAGACCCATGGTTGCCTAGGCTTCCCTTGTGGCTCAGCTGGTAAAGAGTATGCCTGCGATGTGGGACTTTGATCCCTGGGTTGGGAAGATCCCCTGGAGAAGGGAAAGGCTACCCACTCCAGTATTCTGGCCTGGAGAATTCCATTGACTCTATGTTCCACGGGATTGCAAAGAGTCACACAAGACTGAATGACTTTCACATTCACTTTCACTTTTCACATGGTGGGAGTGCAGGGAAAGACATGGGTCAGTACAGCATAGAGGACTTTTAGGACAGTGAGAATACTCTGTATGATATGATGATGGATGCATGTCTTCATACATTTTCCCAACCCATATTCAGCACCATTAAGACAAGCTATAAACTTTGAATGATTGTGATGTATCAATGTGAGCTCCTCAATAAAAAAGATACCATTGTGGTGAATGATGTTGATATTGGGTGAGGTTGTGCAAATGTAGGAGCAGCGAGGATATGAGAAATCTTTGCACCTTCCTCTCAATTTTGTTATGAACCTTAAACTTCTCTAAAAAATAGAGTACTAAAAACAGGGCTAGGAATAGGGTTCCTAACGTGTTCCTCCATGACACCGTATAAATGACTAGTATCAGGCAAGTGTTTTGGTGAACAAGGTACATGGTATGAAAGAAAGTAAGAGAGAAAATTACTTTGTGGAGAAGACAGATTTCACAAAAAAGTTGGACATCGAGATAAGAGGCAGGGAACTTCTCACACGCTCCCTCTAGAGGAAGTCATAAACTTGGAATATCTGAATTATTCTCATCAGCCTCCTCCACACAGGTCTCTACCATGTTTATCACTGTCTGGTACCTCAGTGCCCAGGCTTCCCAGGTGTCTCAGTGGTAAAGAATTTGCCTGCCAATGCAGGAGACAAGGGTTCCATCCCTGCATCAGGGAGAGCCCATGGAGGAGGAAATGGCCACCCACTCCAGTATTCTTGCCTGGGAAATTCCATGAACAGAGAAAACTGACAAACTGCAGGCCATGGGGTCACACAAGAGACTCAACTTGGTGACTAAACATAACTAAACAATAGCCACCTCATTGCTCACTCATGATATTATCTGGACTAAAGCACAAGCCTTTTTTATATACTTTGTGATTTCTGGGTTTATACTTTATCTAATAAATCATATTTCAAATGGGGAAAGAATACTTTATTTTATTTTTAATACTTTCCATACCATAAAGGACACTACTTAAAAAAGAAAAAAATCAGCGAATACTTGCTAAATGACTTCTTGATAGAATCAACAAACCAAAATGAAGAAGATAAAAGCCAGAGTAGATTTAGAGATTTTGAAATTCAGAAAAGTTAAGCAACTTGCCCAAGGTCACACCAGTACTTGATAGCCATCCAGGACAAAAACTCAGGTGTTCAAACTCTCTACCCAGTGTCCTCCACTACATCATGAGCTGTCTCACAGAGCCTAACAAATTAGGCCTCAGGAATGTTATCTGTTTTCTATTGTCTTCATTTTTCTTTTAAATTTGGCACACAATTTTTGTTCATTGGACCATCTAAACTTCTACTTTTCACTGTTCAAGGGAATTGTCTCTAGAACTATCAACAAAAATGACAAGGATGTCTATCCATCTGTTCATTCATCCATCAGATGCCCCGTGCAGTTATTTACATAGCACAGTGACACCATGAACAAACACATGTGGAGAAAGAAAGAAAACTAGAGGACAAAAAAGACATCTGGGATTTTTATGAGCCATTTTCCATACAGTGTTCAATCCTCATTCAGCATTACATATACAGTAGGTGTATCTGTCACGGTCTATATGATGCTTTGGTGATAGTCCATTAGCTATTATCAATAGAGCCATCACAAAAGACACTACCCCAAGTTCTGCTGAGATGCATATATTGGTACATTGCCAAATAGTTGCATGTGCTACAGAAATCAGCAACAATTTACTCACAAAAAACAACAGAAGCTTCTTGCTAAACAAGCACATAGATTTCCAGAAGTAGGGCCTCTAATTCAAACCCTTAAACTGATGTCTCATACCAAGTTGGTAATTAAAATAATCCTGCAGTGTGATTCTGGCTTTGTTTCATTACTACCTTTCCATATGCACAAACATACTCACATATAAAGACAAGATCACATACAAACTCAGGAACACCACATTTTCAAGGTCTTGGAACTAGAATTTAACTGCAAAACTAGCACTGAACTTAAATCACAGCCCACAGAAAACCAGGTCTTTTCTTTCTCTTGCATCCTCTCAGGACACCAATTAGATGACAGAACACATAGTAGTACTCGGCAAATTGACTGAAATATTGATTTTTTTTTTTAGCTGTCACAATCTCTGCAGATTTTGTTTTATAGTCAAGGAGAAATTCTTTGGTCATCTAATGATGATCAATTTCAAGGAAGTGAGTTAAATCCTCAAGTAAAGCAAGGCAACTTGATAGTTACAGGAGTGTGTGTGTGTGTGTGTGTGTGTGTGTGTGTGTGTGTATAGTGGTAGAGTTGAAGGAAATGAGGATTCTGTTTTGTTAGTGATAATACTATTTTTGTCCCATAAATCTGAGAGGGAAGAAACCAACTCTCCACTTGCTCCTCCCCCTAATCTCTCCTACAACACTATCCTTTCACCAAAAAATACATAGGGGTTTAAGCCGGATGTCAGTCAGAGCAAACAAGAACAAAGTCTTTCCAAATCTTGCACCTCTGGACTCCTGTGAAGAGTCCAAACTGCTTCCCTTCATCCAGCTAAAGGAAACTTTTTTTTTTAAACCGTCTCTGATCCACTTCCTCTTTTTCCTCCTTCTAAAAAGGAAGAATTCTATCTTATCCTGCTGTGAGGAGAGAGGGAAAACAGATGCCATTAGTGGCCCATCTGGAGCAGAAATATCTGTGGTTACAGTATGTAGGATATTTTTAATAGTTTGAGGTATAAAAGTATTAGAGAAAAGGGGAGCGAGTTTTACAGTTTTTTTTTTGTTTGTTTGTTTTCAGTGGGTCATAAAGTAGAACTCCTTCAACATCTTTCAAGATGTGCAACTAAATAACAGAACTATTTGTTAAACTTCTTCTGCCAACTGAACTGGTTCTCAAGTACAATATTGTGAAGAGACTCAGCCATATGATTCTAAAGTTCATAAAATTTAAACAGGAAGACTTAGAAGTGAATCTTTGTAGGTCATCCAATCCTACAAAGGATTTGTATCTCAACTGTGTCATTAGCAAAAGAGCTTTGGTGGGGCTCTGGTTGAGTACTTCCAATGCTGATATTTCATACTCAGGTGAAAATTGTTTTGCTACAACCTCTATGCATTAATTCTAATGATATTCTCTGAACATGCATAGAATAATTCTTCCTTCTTCACTCTCTTCTGCTAAACTGTATTATCAATAAGTTTGTTCTCACTTTCCTGAGTAACTATGTTCTTCTCCAATCCAAATATCACCAGTTCTTTCAATAGCTCTTATGACATTTCCACAGCCTCCAAAATGATGTTTCTTCTTATCTGAACATATTTCATGTTGTGAATATCTTACCTAAACTGTGACTCATAAATAAATATAACACTCTAGATGCAATCTGGTAAGTGTGAGTGCAAGGGCTAACATAACTATTATTGAATTTTATTTTATGTTTATTTTTTCTTGGCATTATGCCACCTCATTTCTCCTCTCTCATGCTGTTAGCCTTTTGAATAGACTTCCATGTCCTAGGACAGTGTATACACATGCTCCAATCTGTGAACTTTTAGAGAGAGTTTCACAGTTGGTGTGATAATTAACTCTAGAGTCAGCTCTAAATGGGTTTAGAATCCAGCTGGACCAGTCACAGGTTAAGAGACTTTGAGATAGTTTGTTAAGAAATCAGTTTTTTTCACTTATTCATTGTTTTTAAGCAAGGCCCTGAATACCTTTTTATGTGTTTGTCTCAATTAAATGTTATCTTTTTAGTTTGGGCACATTACAGCATATATTTAAGGTGGTTTCAAAATCTTAAAGTCATTTAAACTTTTTATAATTGAAACAGTTCAAGAATTCATTCTTCTACTAGTTTTCTACTACTGTGACTATGTAGATCGCAACAAACCGAGAAAAATTCTTAAAGAGATGAGAATACCAGACCAGCTAACCTGCCTCCTGCAAAACCTGTATGTAGGTCAAGAAGCAATAGTTAGAACCGAACATGGAACAAAAGACTGTTTCAAAATTGGGAAAGAAGTACATCTAGGCTATATATTGTCAGCCTGCTGATTTAACTTATGTACAAAGTACATCATGGGAAATACCAGACTGGATGAAGCACAAGCTGGAATCAAGACTGCTGAGAGAAATATCAATAACCTCAGATATGCAGATAACACCATTCTGATGACAGAAAGTGAAGAGGAATTAAAGAACCTCTTGATGAAAGTGAAAGAGGAGAGTGAAAAAGTTGACTTAAAACTCAACATTCAAAAAATGAAGATAATGGCATCTGATCCCTTCGCTTCATGGCAAATAGATGAGGAAACAATGGAAACAGTGATAGACTTTATTTTCTTGATCTCCAAAATAACTGGATCACGACTGCAGAAATGAAATTCAAAGACTCTTGCTCCTTAGAATAAAAGTTATGACAAACCTAGATAGCATATTAAAAAGCAAAGACATTACTCTGCCTAGAAAGGTCTATCTAGTCAAAGCTATGGTTTTTCCAGTAGTCATGTACAGATGTGAGAGCTGGACAATAAAAAAGACTGAGCACCAAATAACCAATGCCTTCAAACTGTGGTGCTGTGGAACTCAGGAGAAGACTCCTGAGAGTCCCTAAGACAACAAGGAGATCAAACTAGTCCTCCTAAAGGAAATCAACCCTGAATATTCACTGGAAGGACTGATGCTGAAACTGAAACTCCAAAACTTTGGCCATATGATGTAAATAGCCAACTCATTGGAAAAGACTCTGATGCTGGGAAAGACTGAAGGCAGAAGAATAGGATAACAGAGGATTTGATGGTGGGATAGCATCAACAACTCGATGGACATGAGTTTGAGCAAGCTCCAGGAGATAGTGAAGGACAGGGAAGCCTGCATGGTGCAGTCCATGGGGAGGCAGAATTAGACATGACTGAGCGACTGAACAACAGCAACTTATTTTCCATCATCTGCTTGTTAGAATAATCTGTCTTCTACAACCTTGGTCCTTAAAGTGTGACCTGTGGACCAGCAGTATCAGCATCATCTGAAAACTTGTCTTAGGTTCCATCTCTAAGCCACCAGGGAAGGGTAAAGCTTGTAAAGAATCTGTTTGCAATGCAGAAGACCCTGGATCAATGCCTGGATTGGGGAGATCCCCTGGAAGAAGGGAACAGCTGCCCACTCCAGTATTCTTATCTGGAGAATTCCATGAACAGAGGAGCCTGGCAGGCTATAGTCCATTGGTTCATAGAGTCACACGTGACTGAATGAGTTTCACTCATTTCACATGCTACATCTCAGATCTACTGAACCAGAATTTGTTTTTACCAGATTACCAAAGTGATGCAAATTGAAGTGTGAGACGTTCTAAATCATTATTGACAGAGCTGAGAAAAATATTAACCAATAAAACACATTGGAGAATTGCTTCAAAATCAGTAATGACCAGTTAATAAAGTCTTTGCATTTGCACAATATGAGAACACCTAATCCTACTGTACTTTAAACAATGTTGCACCCCTCTCTCTTAGTAGATTATAAGAATTTTTAACAAATGTTCCTTTTTATTTCTTCCCAGTTGGATTCCAGCTCTTAATCTGAGTGAATGTGAGGCAAGGCTAGGGAGGATGAATGCAGTCTGTGTTCAGAAGTTTGATGCTTGGCTTCAAATCTTGCCCTGATCACTTAACTTCCAGTTGACTTGAGCTGTTTGCTTATCTTAGAAGTGCCAGTTTCCTCATTTGTAAAATAAAGATAATAATAGACTGGTTCCAAATGGGAAAATGAGTACGTCAAGGCTGTATATTGTCACCCTGCTTATTTAACTTATACACAGAGTGCATCATGAGAAATGCTGGGCTGGAAGAAGAAAAAGCTAGAATCAAGATTGCCGGGAGAAATATCAATAACCTCAGATATGCAGATGACACCACCCTTATGGCAGAAAGTGAAGAGGAACTAAAAAGCCTCTTGATGAAAGTGAAAGAGGGGAGTGAAAAAGTTGGCTTAAAGCTCAACATTCAGAAAACAAAGATCATGGCATCTGGTCCCATCCCTTCATGGGATATAGATAGGGAAACAGTGTCAGACTTTATTTTGGGGAGCTCCAAAATCACTGCAGATGGTGACTCTAGCCATGAAATTAAAATATGCTTACTCCTTGGAAGGAAAGTTATGACCAACCTAGATAGCATATTCAAAAGCAGAGACATTACTTTGCCAACAAAGGTCCATCTAGTCAAGGCTATGGTTTTTCCAGTGATCATGTATGGATGTGAGAGTTGGACTGTGAAGAAAGCTGAGTGCTGAAGAATTGATGCTTTTGAATTGTGATGTTGGTGAAGACTCTTGAGAGTCCCTTGGACTGCAAGGAGATCCAACTAGTCCATTTTAAAGAAGATCGGTCCTCGGTGTTCTTTGGAAGGAACGATGCTAAAGCTAAAACTCCAGTACTTTGGCCACCTCATGCAAAGAGTTGACTCATTGGAAAAGACTCTGATGCTGGGAGGGATTGGGGGCAGGAGGAGAAGGGGACGACAGAGGATGAGATGACTGGATGGCATCACCGACTCAATGGACATGAGTTTGAGTGAACTCTGGGAGTTGGTGATGGACAGGGAGGCCTGGCGTGCTGTGATTCATGGGGTCACAAACAGTCGGACACAACTGAGCAACTGAACTAAACTGAACTGAATAGTACTAGTCTCCTACCTTTATTGGGAAGATCAAATAAGGTAACCCATGTACATATACATATATAGCCTTAAATTAAGTATTTGCTTCCTTTCTTGAATTCTTACAGTGCTTTTATTTAGAGTGTTTGCTCTGGGTCATAACAGACTTTTTGTACCTATATTCTATGCGCCTTGGTAATAAGAATATTATTTAATGCTGGCATCTCCTAAGACATAATCAGGCTATTTTTTAAAGGCCATAAGTGGGACTGTTTGGGAGCTGAAATGCTTTCTTCAGTAGAATCTTAACCTAATCTACAAATGCATATCCAAGCAATGATAAGGATGTTAATAGTTATTCTATACTCCTATGACTTCTAGACTACTATTGGTGGGCAAACTGTAGTGTCTAACCACCTCTTGCAATAATATCACATAATGTCTCTTTCTCTGGGGAGTTTGAAGGACAGAGACTGGAAGGAGGTAAGGGTGGGAGTCAGTGCTCCAGAAATCGAGCATGGCCTGTTTGGGATGATTTGTAGACAAAGAATGCCACCATATAAATAAGCAAAGGATGTTGCATTTTCAAGACATCAGCCATGCAGCCACTTGGATGGTGCAACCTGAAGGGATTAAGGATGGAGGAAAAAAAAAAAAAGACAAGGCCCTAGATAGTTAAGGTGAATATCACATGAATAATTTCATTAAGTTCAGACACTTTCATTTTCCCATATACAGAAGAAAGTTTAAATTCATTAACTTGATATGTTTGCTTTTCTTTAGCAGCAATCTTTTGGTATTTGACTACTTGGGACTTTATTTTTACAAAATTTTCCTATATATTCTAGCTCCTCCTCTACCTCTTCAAAAGAGTCTACAGAGCTATCTGAGAGGCTACAATCTGGATTAAGTCTTCAGTAATCCACCAAATAAAAAAATTCATAAATTTAAGCTTTGTCATTTTTTTTCAGTTAACAGATTCCATATATGAAAATGGGATGGTTAAATCTGGCCTCCACCAAACTCTCTGAGGAGTAAGATAGTAAATATTTGTATAAACAGAAGCCCCAGCCTTGTAAATAGAAGTCTTGAATTTGAGTCTCGGCTTTCATATTTACTAAATTTCCAACTTTATATAAATTATCTAGGTCTTAATTACCTTATTTATAACATGGGAAGAATTGCCAACATTCTCCCTAATTGATTTTAAAATGCGTATTTATTAGCTATGTTTTAGTAAACCTTTAATTTCTAGGTAAAGCACAAAGAAGAAAAGTGATGCTGATGATATAAGCATTTTCCTCCTTTGACTCTGGTGGTCTCTCTATACTTACAAGGCTATTTTGCACGATCTATGCTTTGGTAGGAGAAGGCAATGGCACCCCACTCCAGTACTCTTGCCTGGAGAATCCCATGGATGGAGGAGCCTGGTGGGCTGCAGTCCATGGGGTCGCTGAGAGTCGGACACGACTGAGCGACTTCCCTTTCACTTTTCACTTTCATGCACTGGAGAAGGAAATGGCAACCCACTCCAGTGTTCTTGCCTGGAGAATCCCAGGGACAGCGTAGCCTGGTGGGCTGCCGTCTATGGGGTCGCACAGAGTCGGACACGACTGAAGCGACTTAGCAGCAGCAGCAGCAGCAGCATGCTTTGGTATGCTTTATGATTCTTCATGGAAATTCCTCAGAGAGGTAGTGTAAGAAACTAGGAGAATTGATTTTTTTAGCACCACGATTGCTATTTATTTCTACAATTGACCCAATATGAAGAAAACCGTATGATATCAAGGATGTTAAAAGCTGTCCTTAAGTAGCTCCCCCACTGGCTTGCCATGAGGTTAAGTTACTGTAATGGTATTATTCCTTAAGGGTATCTAGTAGAGCTTTCTTTAAAGTTGGGTCAAGGCTAATGTTTTATGCTAGGAGGATTCATATATTATATAGTTAACATATTAGCAGGGGTTATTGTCTCTGATTAAGCCATTACCACCCACTGTCTTATAGCAAAGAAAAGGACCCTGGGGGAATGGGTTATATGATGGACTAATTTTGATGAAAGAGAAGCAAAATTAACACCATGAGATTAAGTTTGAGGCTGGTTAAAATTTTGATATCATGGCTTCTGGGCACTTAATCATTGAGATTGGGTCTCTAGAAGAGACTTCAAGAAAGATAAATACTCAATTCATTATCTTTTTCAAGAGTCAGGATGTGTTGTGTAGCTAGACAAACTAAAGCTTTGGAGTGGAGTTTGGAGCCGAGCAAGGTTTATTGCAGGACCAGGCAATGAAAACAAGGTAGTTCAAACTCAGAAACCTAAAATCCAGATGATTTTTGGGAAAGAGTTTTTATAGGCAAAATTGGTGAGGAGGCGGTCTTTATGGTGTGTGACCTTCTTCTGATTGGTTTGTAGTGAGGTAACAGGACAGTGTTCCCATAGTCTCAATCCTCAGTCTCCAGCCAAGGCCCAAGTACTTGTGCTCCGCCTGAAGTTACTATCCTCTACCTGGGTGGGGGTCTTCATTTTCATAGAATAATTCAGAGGTATCTCCTGAGGAGGAATCTGGACCCCAATCCATTGCTGCTCTATTATTTTGATGTCTTTCCTTTGTTTCTGCATGCCCTCGTTCTTATAATAAGTAACGGTTTGGATCTGCCCTTTGAAACTCAGGGAAGCTCTAGGAGGCTGAAACATTTTTTCTGCAAACAAGAACTGAGGGACACAGAAAAAGGCTTTTGGCTTTTATACCTGGAAAGGCCAGTTCCTGCTCAGTTTCAATCCCTTCTCTTCTTTAATACTCCTCAATCTTGAGGGGAACAGATGTTGAACAAGAAAGAAAATAACATTTTTGATAGAGAAGTTAATCATAAACTTTGCAGAGGAACTTGGTTTCAGATTTTTACTTTGGCCACCTCATGCAAAGAGTTGACTCATTGGAAAAGACTCTGATGCTGGGAGGGATTGGGGGCAGGAGGAGAAGGGGACGACAGAGGATGAGATGACTGGATGGCATCACCGACTCAATGGACATGAGTTTGAGTGAACTCTGGGAGTTGGTGATGGACAGGGAGGCCTGGCGTGCTGTGATTCATGGGGTCACAAACAGTCGGACACAACTGAGCAACTGAACTAAACTGAACTGAATAGTACTAGTCTCCTACCTTTATTGGGAAGATCAAATAAGGTAACCCATGTACATATACATATATAGCCTTAAATTAAGTATTTGCTTCCTTTCTTGAATTCTTACAGTGCTTTTATTTAGAGTGTTTGCTCTGGGTCATAACAGACTTTTTGTACCTATATTCTATGCGCCTTGGTAATAAGAATATTATTTAATGCTGGCATCTCCTAAGACATAATCAGGCTATTTTTTAAAGGCCATAAGTGGGACTGTTTGGGAGCTGAAATGCTTTCTTCAGTAGAATCTTAACCTAATCTACAAATGCATATCCAAGCAATGATAAGGATGTTAATAGTTATTCTATACTCCTATGACTTCTAGACTACTATTGGTGGGCAAACTGTAGTGTCTAACCACCTCTTGCAATAATATCACATAATGTCTCTTTCTCTGGGGAGTTTGAAGGACAGAGACTGGAAGGAGGTAAGGGTGGGAGTCAGTGCTCCAGAAATCGAGCATGGCCTGTTTGGGATGATTTGTAGACAAAGAATGCCACCATATAAATAAGCAAAGGATGTTGCATTTTCAAGACATCAGCCATGCAGCCACTTGGATGGTGCAACCTGAAGGGATTAAGGATGGAGGAAAAAAAAAAAAAGACAAGGCCCTAGATAGTTAAGGTGAATATCACATGAATAATTTCATTAAGTTCAGACACTTTCATTTTCCCATATACAGAAGAAAGTTTAAATTCATTAACTTGATATGTTTGCTTTTCTTTAGCAGCAATCTTTTGGTATTTGACTACTTGGGACTTTATTTTTACAAAATTTTCCTATATATTCTAGCTCCTCCTCTACCTCTTCAAAAGAGTCTACAGAGCTATCTGAGAGGCTACAATCTGGATTAAGTCTTCAGTAATCCACCAAATAAAAAAATTCATAAATTTAAGCTTTGTCATTTTTTTTCAGTTAACAGATTCCATATATGAAAATGGGATGGTTAAATCTGGCCTCCACCAAACTCTCTGAGGAGTAAGATAGTAAATATTTGTATAAACAGAAGCCCCAGCCTTGTAAATAGAAGTCTTGAATTTGAGTCTCGGCTTTCATATTTACTAAATTTCCAACTTTATATAAATTATCTAGGTCTTAATTACCTTATTTATAACATGGGAAGAATTGCCAACATTCTCCCTAATTGATTTTAAAATGCGTATTTATTAGCTATGTTTTAGTAAACCTTTAATTTCTAGGTAAAGCACAAAGAAGAAAAGTGATGCTGATGATATAAGCATTTTCCTCCTTTGACTCTGGTGGTCTCTCTATACTTACAAGGCTATTTTGCACGATCTATGCTTTGGTAGGAGAAGGCAATGGCACCCCACTCCAGTACTCTTGCCTGGAGAATCCCATGGATGGAGGAGCCTGGTGGGCTGCAGTCCATGGGGTCGCTGAGAGTCGGACACGACTGAGCGACTTCCCTTTCACTTTTCACTTTCATGCACTGGAGAAGGAAATGGCAACCCACTCCAGTGTTCTTGCCTGGAGAATCCCAGGGACAGCGTAGCCTGGTGGGCTGCCGTCTATGGGGTCGCACAGAGTCGGACACGACTGAAGCGACTTAGCAGCAGCAGCAGCAGCAGCATGCTTTGGTATGCTTTATGATTCTTCATGGAAATTCCTCAGAGAGGTAGTGTAAGAAACTAGGAGAATTGATTTTTTTAGCACCACGATTGCTATTTATTTCTACAATTGACCCAATATGAAGAAAACCGTATGATATCAAGGATGTTAAAAGCTGTCCTTAAGTAGCTCCCCCACTGGCTTGCCATGAGGTTAAGTTACTGTAATGGTATTATTCCTTAAGGGTATCTAGTAGAGCTTTCTTTAAAGTTGGGTCAAGGCTAATGTTTTATGCTAGGAGGATTCATATATTATATAGTTAACATATTAGCAGGGGTTATTGTCTCTGATTAAGCCATTACCACCCACTGTCTTATAGCAAAGAAAAGGACCCTGGGGGAATGGGTTATATGATGGACTAATTTTGATGAAAGAGAAGCAAAATTAACACCATGAGATTAAGTTTGAGGCTGGTTAAAATTTTGATATCATGGCTTCTGGGCACTTAATCATTGAGATTGGGTCTCTAGAAGAGACTTCAAGAAAGATAAATACTCAATTCATTATCTTTTTCAAGAGTCAGGATGTGTTGTGTAGCTAGACAAACTAAAGCTTTGGAGTGGAGTTTGGAGCCGAGCAAGGTTTATTGCAGGACCAGGCAATGAAAACAAGGTAGTTCAAACTCAGAAACCTAAAATCCAGATGATTTTTGGGAAAGAGTTTTTATAGGCAAAATTGGTGAGGAGGCGGTCTTTATGGTGTGTGACCTTCTTCTGATTGGTTTGTAGTGAGGTAACAGGACAGTGTTCCCATAGTCTCAATCCTCAGTCTCCAGCCAAGGCCCAAGTACTTGTGCTCCGCCTGAAGTTACTATCCTCTACCTGGGTGGGGGTCTTCATTTTCATAGAATAATTCAGAGGTATCTCCTGAGGAGGAATCTGGACCCCAATCCATTGCTGCTCTATTATTTTGATGTCTTTCCTTTGTTTCTGCATGCCCTCGTTCTTATAATAAGTAACGGTTTGGATCTGCCCTTTGAAACTCAGGGAAGCTCTAGGAGGCTGAAACATTTTTTCTGCAAACAAGAACTGAGGGACACAGAAAAAGGCTTTTGGCTTTTATACCTGGAAAGGCCAGTTCCTGCTCAGTTTCAATCCCTTCTCTTCTTTAATACTCCTCAATCTTGAGGGGAACAGATGTTGAACAAGAAAGAAAATAACATTTTTGATAGAGAAGTTAATCATAAACTTTGCAGAGGAACTTGGTTTCAGATTTGTTAGATTCCATGAGTAGTTCAGCATGGGGTTCATATAAAAGTATTATTAGTAAGGGCCTTTAGATTTTTTTATCAGACATAAAACTAGTGGTTAAACTTCATCTTTATAAAGAGGTTGTTCCCTTTTTCATCAACATATAAAACTCATTTTGAGAAATTTCAGTTTCTATTTAAGCATAAACATTCACATGCATATACATCGATTCTGGAATAATTTTTTGATTTAAAATAAAACATAAATTCTTCATGTTTTCTAATATTTTTGGGGCCCTGAAAAAAATTTCATCTCATAGACCTAAAGCTGTAAGATGATAATATTGAAATGCAAGTCACAAGCTTCAATTAGGTACAATCAGAAATCATGCGGTGACTTCATTAAGTATCATTAAGAATGATCAAAATATTGCTCTTAGGAAAAATACATCAAAAGCATTGCATTTACACATTGATTAAACAGGATCTGCAATTTCTAAAATCTGGTACGAGAAAAAAGAATGGAGTAAATTAAGTGCTCATATCCCACTTAGCAACAAGGGAGTGCTTAGCAACTGGCAAAGGAAGACATAAAGGGAGATGGTGGAAAACAAAATATGATCAGCTTCTGAAACTGGGGGAGGAATCAAGAAAGGACAATGTAACTAATTGGGACTGGAGGAGAGGTTGCTGTCCCAGGAAGAGTGGGCAAGTTCCTATTAGCCTGTTTTGTGTAAGGTTTTTATTTTTAGCTTTAGGAAATTAAGCTTATAATTAGGGAATCAGGAGTATAGGAAGGAGTCTCACCAAAGCCATGAATGTGGCTAGTCATCTTTGGGGACATGCATGTACTCACTTGGGGCTTACCTGGTGGCTCAGAGATAAAGAATGTCTGCAATGCAGGAGACATGAATTCAATCCCTGGGTCAAGAAGCTCCTCTGGAGAAGGAAATGGAAACCCACACCAGTATTTTTGTCTGGAAAATCCCATGGACAGAGGATTCTAGTGGGCAACAGTCCATGGGATTGCAAAAGAGTTGGACATGACTTAGTAACTAAACAACAACAAATGTAGCCATTTACAAATATTTTTCCCTTTTGCTTGTGCCCATAGGCACATAGCCATGTTCTCAATGCCACAAGGTCTTAAATCTTAAGGAGGCTTAAGGAAGATTTCGTGTTATATCCCTTTGAGAATTCTTTAATAGTATTATTTTTCTAATTACTCCCCCTTCTTTGCACCTGATCTGCTTGCCCTGGTAGTCCCACTCCCCCATGACTTCAGCTCCCATTATGCAGTGAGAATTCTCAATCCTTCTTATCCACTTAGAGATACCTCCTTCCTGTGCTTTATTCTGTGCCATGAATGTTCTGTGGGCCAATGAAACCTACATGGTAGACCTCTTCTCCTCACCCTCTTTCTCCCCACACTGACTCATCATCATCCATGCAGTTACCCCATCCAGGACCCTTCCTGTATCTGTCTCCTCATCACCCACACCAAGTTGTAGCTAAGGTCATTGATCCTTTCTCTAAAACATATCAGTTTTACTCTCCTTCACAATGGATCTAAAATTTAAACAATCATCCTTTCACCACAGGCAAAATCCACATTCTCAGCATCATTTGAAATTCTTCATCATCTGGTCAGATCGATTTTTTCTTTTAGCCTTGGTTTTGCCTTTCCAGTCTGCACATAATCTATGTTTGGATCATATCAATGTGTTCTCGCTACTGGCAGGTGCCATGTTTTCTGACACCTCTTGTCCAAAATTCAGAGCATGCACTTCTTTTACCACACCCTCACTTTATCTGAACCCTGAAAACTTACATAGACTCCAAATGTTTAAGTCTTTGTATCATTTGTATCATTCCAAAGGCTTATAATAATTGTTATTTATCCATGATAAAGGCTTATAATAATTGCTATTTATCAATGAATTCACAAAAGAACAATAACAATCCAAGTTCAAATATTACAGTATTACTGGAAATAGTAGACTTTCAATAAAACCTGCTAGATTGAATTAAATATGTGGACAAGGATCCAACATCCCCAAAGTCAGAACCCATAGATGAGGAGTTGAAAATATTTTAGGCTTTGCAGACCATATAATCTCTGTTGCAACAACTAAATTCTTCCATTGTAGCATGAAAGCAGCCATAGATTAAAAAAAAATGGAGATGATCTAATAAATCTTTATACATATTGAAAATTAAATTTCACATAATTTTTTGGTGTCACAAAAATTTTTTTAAACCACTTAAAACTATTGAACCAATAACTTCAAAAATTACATAAAATTACTCAGAGAGCTGGATTCAATCCACAGGCTGGAGTTAGCTGATTCCTGCTATAGTTTATCACCCATTTCAACTTCTTATTTGGGTGACATTTTATACGAACCTTATGTGGATTATTTTCATTGATAGTTGGCCTAGTGTAATTCATTATTTTGGATAAATCACAGCCACATCATTACTTTATTCTAGAAGTCATTTTAGCTATATCCCAACTGTTAATGCTTGTTAAGGCTGTGTATATTGAAAAGGCAAAAAGTTTAGCCCATTCTTTCTAGCAATTTTAGAAAAAATATAGAACCTCTGTGTGATCCAGGGTTTGACAACCATTTACTCCCATCTCCTTATTTGTCAAAGCAATTTCTTCCTTTATCTAAAGCATTTTAATGTTTTTAGCAGAGCATCACTTTTAATCTTATCACTATTACCAAATTGTCCTCCTCCCCAATATGAAATCATGAACTCTCATAATCTTCTATGGTAACTCCTTTTCCCAAAACCCAATTATTCTGGGAGTAAGATGCATAATTATTTTGACTCAGTCTGAATACTTTCTAAGATATATTGTTATTCTGACTTAGTCTGTTTAGGCTACTAGTATAACATACCATACACAGGATCACTAACAAACAAAATAAATTTATTTCTGACAATTCTGGAGGCTGGTAAGTCTAAGGTCAAGGTGCTGGAAGGTACAGTGTCTGGAAAGGGCCTACTTTCTGGTTCATAGATGGTCATCATCTCTGTGTTAGTACATGGAAGAATGTGGTGAGAGGACTTTCTGGGCCTCTTATAAGGGCACTAACCTCATTCATGGAGGCACTAACCTCATTCATGGAAGCACTACCCTCATGATCTAATTACTTACCAAAGGCCTCCAAACACTGTTATATTGGAGATTTGGTTTCAACATATGGATTTTGGAGAGGGACACAAATATTCAACCCAAACCTAATGCATAAACTTATTTTCAAAACAAAGTTGATGACAAGAGGAAGGAAGAAGAGAAGGAGTTAGAGGATGAGAACAACAAAGAAAGGAAGAAAACACTAAGAGCGAGTGGAGATCAAAAAGAATCAAATAGGAAGGCATTTTATGTTTAAAACTGAGAAGATATAAAACTCATTCAAAAATATTATATCCTACAAGCTAGGAAACTACAAATATTACTTTTGACCTGGAGAATTTACTTAGTAGTCACAAAGAGAAAGAAGGCTCGAACAGGATTTTTTTAAAAAACTTTCCCCTGAATCACATTTGAGTTGAAAGTCTGATAGAAAATATTTGAGGCTGACAGTTTCTCTTCTTCAAGTTCCATCTGTGCTCAGACTCTGGGCATCCTGGGTCTTTTTGCCTGGATAGAAATCAAATCCAAGTACATCATCAGAACGTTTAGCTTCTTGCAATGGCATTTAGATTCCTCCACTGCTATTTAAAAAGATGCCCAAACCTATAAATATTAAGCTATATTTTGGGGCCCTAACCTTGAATGAGGGCAGGTACTATTTAATATTGCCAAGGGAAGGGAAAAGGTTCAGGAGTAGGCAAGGGAAAGAAACACACAACCACAAATGTCAAACCTGATTGATTAAAAACTAGGTAGGCAAATCAGCAAGGGCTGGTCCAGCATCACTGGAGAGTGAGGTCAGACAGGGTTGTTTTAAAATTATTTGGTATTTTCAGAAATTGATTACTTAGGGAAAGCATTAAGAAGTAACTGTACACGTTCATTTAATGGGCCAGTGACTCTTGTTCAGGGCTGGAGTCATCACATTCAATCTCATCTACTTCTTGTTAAGTTGTGCTTTCTTCTGGAGCGTGTTTATTTATTACAGATGCTATAAGCATAAACTACAAACTAGAATAATAAATAATTCGCTAAATGGGATTTTATGAGCACCACATCCCCACTCATCTTTCTACTCCCAACCCCCAATATGACAGGCATCATTGTTTACAGGCCTGTGAATGTCTGTAGGGCTGAAAAATAAGTCCTTTTCTGTCCTAAGGTGAATTTCAGTGTGGAGACAGCCATTTATATGGAGAGAATTGAGTGTGACTGGGATGTTCTCTTGACCCCCAAATGTGCTCCTCAGTTGCTCACTCTTTGAAGGGACATTCCACTGGTTCTTTGAGTTAGGAATACCCTTTCATAGATCTGGAGAGTCTTGGGAGACGTGTCATGCATTACTGCAGTCTTTGATATACAACTTAGTATAAACTCATGTTGTTGGTCTTTTCCTGCCCTATCAACTGGGAACAAGCCCCGAAGGGCAAGACTGATATGAAGGAGGAAGAGGAACATTTTGAAATATAGACCATGAGCCAATGGGTTGTATTTGAGTGTCGAACTTCAAGAAAATCTATAGAATGAGGCGATAAGAGGGCAAGGACTTTGATATGTGTGTGCATGTACACACACACAGGCACACACACACAGAGACTTTACTCAGAATTAATAGTGAAACGTCATCTTTAACTTCCAATCTGATAACTGCCTAGATTTAATTCTCCATTTCTCCAGAGTTTGTTTTAACTTCCCTTGTAACATAGTTTGAGTCCCCAGTAGAAACTGCTGAGGACATACACACATTTATGTATACACACATATACACACATTTTCTCTCTTAGTTCATTAACCCTAAGGACATATCATATCATAACCTTCTCTTTGGTACTCTATGGAACTTTTAAAGCTGATCTCAAACTACAATCCCTTGAATACTGCTACCTATTTCTTTGACTAAAATTGTCTTACTCTGATTTCTCATTGTCTTCTTTAATGCCTAATTCTATTTTTACAGATGCATTCTCAGATGATTATACTTACCTCACATAAAATACAAATTCTTTATGGGAAGAACTCCCCTGTGTTTCTTGTATTCCCAGTACATGCCTACTTTCTGAGTATAAAATTAAGAGATCACGCATCCCCTCACTTTTTTGCAAAATAGGGCATTTAGGTGAAACGTGTATACTTGAATTACGGTCACATTCTCCATGCACTGTATGAAACTGACTATTAATCCTGAGCCTATAGTTTTATGAATTGTGTGCATTTCCCCAAAGTAAGTCATTCAGGTACCTTTCAAAAAGAGTTAGATAATTCCTTTAGAATATTTACTTCATACAAGTAAAGATATGAAGGGCATCAATGCATGTATATATCCAATGATGAAAAGTGCAAAACTTTCTAGGCTTGTGTTTTTTAGCTATCACACAATGCATTTGTTGTCATCTAATTAGGCATTCTTAGAACTTAAAGTCCCCTTGCATTTACCCTGCAACAATTATAATCCAGTATGCCTGACATCACAGCATTTATCCCCAGAAATAATGACACCATGGCAAAGCAGCAATGTGACTGCATTGCAGGACCAAGCGAGTAGCAAGGGAGACCCTAAAGGCAGTACTTCATATCCAGATACAAATGAGATTCACAATGAACACATCAACAATTTTAATAAACCTGATGAAAGTTAAGTAGATTGGGTATGAAAGTCAACTCTACTTGAGATCCCCTGCTTGTCTTAGAGACCCTCTTTAAATTAAGACTTTGCCAGGTGATTAAGAAGAACACCAGTGCTTCAAAGGGAATCAGAGTCTTGTTATCTGTGGCTCCACGGGCGACCAGTTCTCTTTCCCTTCCATCCAGATGGAGGCTTTGTTCTCCCGAAGTTGTTCAGGTGCTGAGCCTGTCCAAACAAGGGAATCGAGGGAGGCTTTAGGAGCCTGCACCTGTTTGAAAAGCAGTGCCGCTCCCTCGGCTCGAAAGCCCCGAACATCAAATGCCTCCCTTTTCCAGGGAGCTTGGCTATTCCCCAGGCATTTTCAATCTAGTTGGGTAAAACAAAAATTGCATAATTTGTCATTATTTTCAAGGAATGAGATGTGCCTTCTACAATCTCTTCCGAGTTAAATACAATGATGCTGAGCTTCCTGTGAATGCCAATGCTTTCTTTCTCAGAAAGAATAGAAATAAAGAATGGGAAAAGAAATACCCAATTGATTGCCTGTAATTTGCGCTGGTATTTGTTATTTGTGTCTTCTTTGTATGCATTTTAAGGATAGGTAGCAGAAAAATTATTTTCCCAAGTCTTTATTAAAGAGAAGCCAAATCCTCTGGGAAAAGCTGGGACTGGAAGCCAGGACTTCTCAGTTAACTGCAAGATTCATAACAAATAAATCACATCAATTTAGGCAAGTCACAAGTCATATAATCATTCAATTTCCTCATCTTTAAAATGAGGATTAAAATGATCCTCTCTAAATATATCCCATTTAATTATGGAACTAAAATGAACAAAACTGATAAGAAAGTGCTTTCAAATGTTGAATATTCTCTGTAAATGTAAAGTAGTTTGAATGAAAAGTAAAGGGGGGCAGCATTCTTAGACAGGAAGGAGTCCCACTTCTCTTTCTATGGTGAAAGCTTCAAATCCAAGCAGAGAGGGGAACCAAGAGCAGAGAAAACAACTCAGAAAAATCACTGGAAAGCAAGGGCATCCTAAATCTCATCTATTAAGAGCAAAGAAAAACATCTAAAAACTTCCACCATATTTTTTTGTGTACAGTGCTTTTCTGCTGCCACTTGGTTACAACAATAGTGGAGAAAAGTAGGCCCATAAAGCAAGATTGATTGCTGGGAAGATGATCAATTGCCACTGTGAAAGGGGTACAAACTGATAAATGTTTTTTTTTTTTTTCCCCTCTCTTCACAACCTTTTGCTAAAGCTGTGCAAAATGTGTCATGCATAAAAAGTATGCAATTTTCATGTAATTAGAGGAACACAAGATGAAAATGAGTTCCATCAGAGCAATCAAGGATGGTAATGTGGTATGTATTTGTCAGTGCCTATTTGTCATGAAAGCAAAATCCAACAAGTTATATATTTTATTTCATTTTAACTCTGAAAAACATAAATGCCATTTTGCCATGGCCAAAGCTATAAATTTCAATAATCCTTTTTTTTTTTTTAAGTGAAGTTTTGGAACTACAGATTAGATCATTTTACTCTTCTAAAGAATAGAATACCATCTTATGAAAAACACTGAGATTACAGGAAAGATTTATTCCATGGAGGGTCAGATTTACAGCAGGAGGTGATAGGTTTACAGTTTACTATACAAAAACACACTATAATTTATTTTCTCTAAAAATAACACTTGGAACTTACAGAAGCATATGCTTCTGATCCCATCCTCATACCCCCAAAACCAAGGTTATTAAGTTTTTATATTCTTCTTGAGTAAGAGGACATAAATTTTTCATTCTTCCTTATATACTCTTTTCCTTACTTTCTCCCTCCTTTCTTTCCTTTCCTCCTTTCTATTTATCCATGTATTTACTCATTTACTAAGTTATTTGAAGCAGTTTGCTGTGTATCAGAATTGTGCCAGACATGATAAATTCTGATTATGTAAAATTAAAAAAAGACATGATCCATGTTTTCAAGCAGCTTTCACTTAGTTGGGGCAAGTAAACCATGCAGTGTAATAATGGGGACAGATTCAGGAGTTTATGGGAAATTGTGTTGGCTTTGACTGGTAAAGCTTAAGGGAATGTTACTATCTGGTCTGTTCTGCTTTAGCACTAGGTAGTCCAGATGTTGGAAAAGACAGTACAGACAGAGGAACAAGTAAAAGCAAAAGCTGTAAGGACGCTGAAAGTTTTTGCAAGCGTGTAACTAGTTCATTATTTCTATGGTGGAGAGAGTGAGGAGGCAAGTACAAGGCAATGAAGTGAATTAGAGAAGGAGAATAAAGACGATCTGTACAGGCCAGGCTAAGATGCTTGATCTCTGTCTTCAGCACAATATGAAAACTTTTCATGTTTAAAGCAGAAATATCATAAAGTCAAATCTGATGGCAGAAGGGACAGCCTAGCAGCAGCATACAGAACGGACATGAGTGGGTAGGACCAGTTAGGACACTATCGGTTAGGAGTAACCCAACTGAGAGATGGTGATGGGTAAGGCAAGAAGGAAAATGAATGGGTGTGATAATTACATCTAAAAACACTCAGAAGATTATAATTTGACAGCCCTATGTAACAAACAATCCTCAGTGGCACTCTGCAATGTAAAAATATGGGTCATATTTTTGAGTCTGTGAATGTATAGTAATAACAATAGTAATAGTAATGGTAGCTCATATTTTGGTAACACTTTATAACATACATTTGGCTGTCATTTTTTTTCTCTGTACAAGCATAACTCATTCTTGTGTTTCATCTTATTGTGATTCACAGAGTTTGTGTTTTAGGGTTTGTAGGAATCCTGTGATGAATGAGTCATTAGTGATCACTTTTCCAACAGTATTTGCTCAAATTTGGTGATTTCCATATTTCAAACTTCTTCCAAATAATATCATATTGTTATGCTGAATTGTGATCACCAATTCTTTTTTTTCTCTTTTAAAAGTCCCAGATTTTTTTTTACTTTATTTTTAATTGGAAGATAATTGCTTTATAATGTTGTGTTGGTTTCTTCCAACAACCATAAGCATACACATATCCCCTCTCTCTTGAACCTACCTCCCACTCCACCCCAACCCACACCTCCAGATTCTCACAGAGAATCGGGTTGGGCTCTCTGTGTTGTACAGCAACTTCCCATTAGCTACTTTACATATGGGTAATATATGTTTCAGTGCTGCTCTCTCAATTCACCCTACCATTTCCTTCCCCTGCTTTGTCCACAAACCTGTTCTCTATGTCTGCATCTCTATTCCTGTCCTGCAAAATAGTTTCAACGGTATCATTTTTCTAGATGTCATATATCTGCATCAATATATGTTATTTGCTTTTCTCTTTCTGACTTACTTCATTCTGTATAACCGACCTTAGGCTCATCCACCTCACTAGTACTGACTCAAATTTATTCCTATTTGTGGCTAAATAATATTTCATTGTGTATACAAACCAAACTTCTTTATCCATTCATCTGTTGATAAATGTCTAGATTGCTTCCATGTCCTAGCTATTGTAAGTAGTGCTGCAAAGAACATTGGAATATATGTGTCTTTTTTTTTTTTTTTTAAGTGAAGTTTTGGAACTACAGATTAGATCATTTTACTCTTCTAAAGAATAGAATACCATCTTATGAAAAACACTGAGATTACAGGAAAGATTTATTCCATGGAGGGTCAGATTTACAGCAGGAGGTGATAGGTTTACAGTTTACTATACAAAAACACACTATAATTTATTTTCTCTAAAAATAACACTTGGAACTTACAGAAGCATATGCTTCTGATCCCATCCTCATACCCCCAAAACCAAGGTTATTAAGTTTTTATATTCTTCTTGAGTAAGAGGACATAAATTTTTCATTCTTCCTTATATACTCTTTTCCTTACTTTCTCCCTCCTTTCTTTCCTTTCCTCCTTTCTATTTATCCATGTATTTACTCATTTACTAAGTTATTTGAAGCAGTTTGCTGTGTATCAGAATTGTGCCAGACATGATAAATTCTGATTATGTAAAATTAAAAAAAGACATGATCCATGTTTTCAAGCAGCTTTCACTTAGTTGGGGCAAGTAAACCATGCAGTGTAATAATGGGGACAGATTCAGGAGTTTATGGGAAATTGTGTTGGCTTTGACTGGTAAAGCTTAAGGGAATGTTACTATCTGGTCTGTTCTGCTTTAGCACTAGGTAGTCCAGATGTTGGAAAAGACAGTACAGACAGAGGAACAAGTAAAAGCAAAAGCTGTAAGGACGCTGAAAGTTTTTGCAAGCGTGTAACTAGTTCATTATTTCTATGGTGGAGAGAGTGAGGAGGCAAGTACAAGGCAATGAAGTGAATTAGAGAAGGAGAATAAAGACGATCTGTACAGGCCAGGCTAAGATGCTTGATCTCTGTCTTCAGCACAATATGAAAACTTTTCATGTTTAAAGCAGAAATATCATAAAGTCAAATCTGATGGCAGAAGGGACAGCCTAGCAGCAGCATACAGAACGGACATGAGTGGGTAGGACCAGTTAGGACACTATCGGTTAGGAGTAACCCAACTGAGAGATGGTGATGGGTAAGGCAAGAAGGAAAATGAATGGGTGTGATAATTACATCTAAAAACACTCAGAAGATTATAATTTGACAGCCCTATGTAACAAACAATCCTCAGTGGCACTCTGCAATGTAAAAATATGGGTCATATTTTTGAGTCTGTGAATGTATAGTAATAACAATAGTAATAGTAATGGTAGCTCATATTTTGGTAACACTTTATAACATACATTTGGCTGTCATTTTTTTTCTCTGTACAAGCATAACTCATTCTTGTGTTTCATCTTATTGTGATTCACAGAGTTTGTGTTTTAGGGTTTGTAGGAATCCTGTGATGAATGAGTCATTAGTGATCACTTTTCCAACAGTATTTGCTCAAATTTGGTGATTTCCATATTTCAAACTTCTTCCAAATAATATCATATTGTTATGCTGAATTGTGATCACCAATTCTTTTTTTTCTCTTTTAAAAGTCCCAGATTTTTTTTTACTTTATTTTTAATTGGAAGATAATTGCTTTATAATGTTGTGTTGGTTTCTTCCAACAACCATAAGCATACACATATCCCCTCTCTCTTGAACCTACCTCCCACTCCACCCCAACCCACACCTCCAGATTCTCACAGAGAATCGGGTTGGGCTCTCTGTGTTGTACAGCAACTTCCCATTAGCTACTTTACATATGGGTAATATATGTTTCAGTGCTGCTCTCTCAATTCACCCTACCATTTCCTTCCCCTGCTTTGTCCACAAACCTGTTCTCTATGTCTGCATCTCTATTCCTGTCCTGCAAAATAGTTTCAACGGTATCATTTTTCTAGATGTCATATATCTGCATCAATATATGTTATTTGCTTTTCTCTTTCTGACTTACTTCATTCTGTATAACCGACCTTAGGCTCATCCACCTCACTAGTACTGACTCAAATTTATTCCTATTTGTGGCTAAATAATATTTCATTGTGTATACAAACCAAACTTCTTTATCCATTCATCTGTTGATAAATGTCTAGATTGCTTCCATGTCCTAACTATTGTAAGTAGTGCTGCAAAGAACATTGGAATATATGTGTCTTTTTGAGTTGTGATTTTCTCAAGGTATATGTCCAGTAGTAGGATGGCTGGGTCACAAGTCAATTTTTTTCCCAGTTTTTTAAGGAATCTTCATATCGTTTCATTAAAAAAATATATAAGAAAAACTACTGTTTCCTTTACATTCCCTGTATCAATTTACATTCCCACTAATAGTACAAAAGGGTTCCTTTTTCTCTACATCATCTCCAGCATTTGTTGTTTCTATATTTTTGATGATGGGAATTCTGACTGGTGTGAGGTGATACCTCATTGTAGTTTTGATTTCCTTTTCTCTATTATGAGTAATATTGAGCATCTTTTCACGTGTTCATTGGCAATCTGTATATCTTCTTGGAAGGAATCTGTAAGTCTTATTTTGTATGTTGCTGTCCAGTTTTCCTAAAATGTCCAAGTTCACTCGTGCTATCACCTGTTTGACCACTTCTAATTTACCATGATTCATGGACCTATCATTCCAGGTTCCTAAGCAATAATGTTCTTTACAGCATCGGACTTTACTTCCATCACCAGTCACATCCACAACTGGGTGTTGCTTTCACTTTGACTCAGCCTCTTTTTTACTTCTGGAGTTATTTTTCCACTCTTCTCTTGTAGCATATTGGGCACCTACCAACCTGGGGAGTTCATCTTTCAGTGTCATATCTTTTTGCCTTTTCATACTGTTCATGGGGTTCCCAAGGCAGGAATACTGAAGTGGTTTGCCATTCACTTCTCCAGTGGACCACCTTTTGTCAGAACTCTCCACCATGACCCATCTGTCTTGGGTGGGCCTACATGGCATGGCTCATAGTTTCATTGAGTTAGACAAGACCGTGATCCATGTGATCAGTTTGGTTAGTTTCCTATGATTGTGGTTTTCATTCTGTCTGCCTTCTGATGGATAAGGATAAGAGGCTTGTGGAAGTTTCCTGATGTGAGGGACTGGCTGTGGGGAAATCTTTGTTTTGCTCTGAGGGACATGGGTGGGGCTATGTTCAGAAAATTGTTAATCCAATTTTCTGTTGATGAGTAGGGCTATGTTCCCTCCCTGTAGTTTGGCCTGAGGCCAAACTGTGGTAGGGGTAATAGCAGTAATGTTGACCTCCTTCAAAAGGACTTATGTTAGCAAGCTGTGGCTCCCAGGATTGTTGTATTCAGTGCCTCTGACCCTGTGCCAGGCCACTGTTGATCCACACCTCTGCCAGAGACTCCTGGACACTCACAGACAAGACTGACACAATCTCTTGTGGGGTCACCACTCCTTTCTCCTGGTCCTGGTTTTGTTTGTGCCCTCCAAGAGTCTGTGACCCCAGTCATGTGGAAGTTCAGTAACCAAATCCCACTGGCCTTCAAAATCAAATTCTTTGGGGGTTCTCAGTCCCTTTACTGGATCCCCAGGTTGGGAAATCAATCATCAGCCCTAGAACTTTCACAGGAGTGCGAGAGCTTCTTTGGTATAATTGTTCTACAGTTTGTGGGTTGTCTTCTCAATAGCTCTATGGTGGGGCTAATGGTGAACTTCTACAAGAGGAATTATGCAGGATTCTGCATCTCCCAGGTCTGCTGCAGCCAGGGCCTCTGTCCCCACAGCAGACAACTGCTGACTCATGCAGGAGACACTTAAACACTCAAAGGCAGGTCTGGCTCAGTCTCTTGCAGGGTCCCTAGGTCTTGGCATGCACAAGGTTTTGTTTGAGCCCTCTGAGTATCTCAGGTGGATATGGGGTTTAATTCTAAGCATAATTTTGCCCCACCTACAGTCTTGTTGGGGCTTCTCCTTTACCCTTGGATGTGGAGTATCTTTTTTGGTGGGATCCAACATTTTGCTGTCAATGGTTGTTCAGCAGCCAGTTGCAATTTACGAGTTCTCACAGTAGAAAATGAATGCACGTCCTTCTACTCTGCAATTTTTGTGTGCCTTGTAGACTTTGACTGTTTGTTAATCAAGAACTTCCAGATGTTCAAACTGGATTTAGAAAAAGCAGAGGAAGCAGATCAAAACTGGCAATATCCATTGGATCATAGAAAAAGCAACAGAANCCTTCTACTCTGCAATTTTTGTGTGCCTTGTAGACTTTGACTGTTTGTTAATCAAGAACTTCCAGATGTTCAAACTGGATTTAGAAAAAGCAGAGGAAGCAGATCAAAACTGGCAATATCCATTGGATCATAGAAAAAGCAACAGAATTCCAGAAAAACATCTACTTCTGCTTCATTGACTACACTAAAGCCTTTAACTGTGTGGATCACAACAAACTGTGGAAAATTCTTAAAGAGATGAGAATACCAGACCACCTTATCTGCCTCCTGAGAAACCTGTATGCAGGTCAAGAAGCAACAGCTAGAACTAGACATGGAACAATGGACTGATTCCAAATTGGGAGAGGAGTATGTTAAAACTGTATACTGTCACCCTGCTTATTTAACTTTTATGCAGAGTACATTATGTGAAATGCCAGGCTGCATGAAGTATAAGATAGAATCAAGATTGCCAGGAGAAATATCAATAATCTCAGATATATAGATAACACTACCCTTATGGCAGAAAGTGAAGAAGAACTAAAGAGCCTCTTGATGAAATTGAAAGAGGAGAGTGAAAAAGTTTGCTTAAAATCAACTTTCAAACAATTAATATCATGGCATCTGATCCCATCACTTCATGGCAAATAGATGGGAAACAATGATAACAGTGATAAACCTTATTTTCTTGTGTCCAAAAATCACTGCAGGTGATGACTGTAGCCATGAAATTAAAAGACACTTGCTCCTTGGAAACAAAGTTGTGACCAACCTAGACAGCATGTTAAGAAGCAGAGACATTACTTTGCCAACAAAGTCCATCTAATCAAAGCTATAGTTTTTCTAGGAGTCATGTATGGATATGAGAGTTGGAACATAAACAACGATGAGCACTGAAGAATTGACGCCTTTAAACTGTGGTGTTGGAGAAGACTCTTGGGAGTCCCTTGGAAAGCAAGGAGATCAAACGAGTCAATCTTAATTGTTATCAGTCCTGAGTATTCATTGGAAGGACTGATGCTGAAGCTGAAGTTCCAATACTTTGACCACCTGATACGAAGAGCTGACTTCATTAGAAAAGGCTCTGTTGCTGGGAAAGATTGAAGGCAGGAGAAGATGGAGCTGGCAGAAGATGAGATGGTTTATGGCTTCACCGACTCACTGGACATGAGTTTGAGCAAACTGTAGAAGGTGACAACAAAGGATGAGATGATTGGATATCATCACTGACTCAATGGACATGAACTTGAGCAAGCTTTGGGAGTTGGTGATGGACAGTGAAGCCTGGCATACTGCAGTCCATGGGGTCACAAAGAGTTGGATGCAACTGAGCAACTGAACTGTCCAGTTTTCCAGCACCAATTTTTGAAGAGAATGTCGTTTCTCCATTGTATATTCTTCCTATATTCTTCTCCATTGTTTATATTCCTTTATCAAAGATAAGGTGTCCATAGCTGCATGGGTTTATCTCTTCATGGATTTGTTTCTATCTTGTCCCATTGAGGTATATTTCTGTTTTCATACCAGAAGTATACTGTTTTGATGACTATAGGTTTATAGTATAGTCTGAAGTCAGGAAGGCTGACTCTTCCAGTTCCATTTTTAAAATCACTGCAGGTGATGACTGTAGCCATGAAATTAAAAGACACTTGCTCCTTGGAAACAAAGTTGTGACCAACCTAGACAGCATGTTAAGAAGCAGAGACATTACTTTGCCAACAAAGTCCATCTAATCAAAGCTATAGTTTTTCTAGGAGTCATGTATGGATATGAGAGTTGGAACATAAACAACGATGAGCACTGAAGAATTGACGCCTTTAAACTGTGGTGTTGGAGAAGACTCTTGGGAGTCCCTTGGAAAGCAAGGAGATCAAACGAGTCAATCTTAATTGTTATCAGTCCTGAGTATTCATTGGAAGGACTGATGCTGAAGCTGAAGTTCCAATACTTTGACCACCTGATACGAAGAGCTGACTTCATTAGAAAAGGCTCTGTTGCTGGGAAAGATTGAAGGCAGGAGAAGATGGAGCTGGCAGAAGATGAGATGGTTTATGGCTTCACCGACTCACTGGACATGAGTTTGAGCAAACTGTAGAAGGTGACAACAAAGGATGAGATGATTGGATATCATCACTGACTCAATGGACATGAACTTGAGCAAGCTTTGGGAGTTGGTGATGGACAGTGAAGCCTGGCATACTGCAGTCCATGGGGTCACAAAGAGTTGGATGCAACTGAGCAACTGAACTGTCCAGTTTTCCAGCACCAGTTTTTGAAGAGAATGTCGTTTCTCCATTGTATATTCTTCCTATATTCTTCTCCATTGTTTATATTCCTTTATCAAAGATAAGGTGTCCATAGCTGCATGGGTTTATCTCTTCATGGATTTGTTTCTATCTTGTCCCATTGAGGTATATTTCTGTTTTCATACCAGAAGTATACTGTTTTGATGACTATAGGTTTATAGTATAGTCTGAAGTCAGGAAGGCTGACTCTTCCAGTTCCATTTTCTTTCTCAACAATGCTTTGGCTATTCAGGGCCTTTACTGTCTCCATACAAATTGTGAAATTTTCTGTTCTAGTTCCATGTAAAAGGACATTAACTGTTTAATAAGCATTGCATTGATCATTTAGATTGATTTGGCTAGTATAGTCATTTTCACATTACTGATCTTGCAATCCAAGAACATGATATATCTCTCCATCTCTTTGTGTCAACTTTTGATTTCTTCATCACTGTGTTATAGTTTTCTGTATGAAAGTCTTTTGTCTCCATAGGTAGGTTTGTGTTGTTGTTGTTGTTTGATCACTCAGTTGTGTCTGACTCTTTTGGGACACCATGGACTGTAGCCTGTAAGGATCTCTTGTTCATGGTAATTTCCAGACAAAAGTACTGGAATGGGTTTCCCTTCTTTTACCAGGGGATTTTCAGGACCCAGGGATTAAAGTTGCATCTCCTGTATTCCAGGAAGATTCTGTACTGCTGAGCCATGGGGGAAGCCCAGGTAGGTTTAGTCTTAGGTATTTTTATTATTTTTGTTGCAGTGGTGCGTGTGATTGTTCCTTAATTTCTTCCTTAATTTTCCTTGTTATTGTATAGGAATGCAAGGGATTTCTGTGTTTTGTTTGCATCCAATGACTGTACTAAATTCATTGATTAGCTCTAGTAATTTTCTGATGGTATCTTTAGGGTTTTCTATGTATAGTATCATGTCATCTACAGTGAGAGTTGGACTTGTTCTTTTACAATCTGGATTTTTTTTTTTTAGTTTTTTCTTTGATTCCCATGGTGACACTTCCAAAACTAAGCTGAATATAGTGGTGAGAGTGGCACCCTTGTCTTGTTTCTTAGAGAAAATGTTTTCAGTTTTTCATCATTGAGAATAGTGTTTGCTGTGGCTGTGTTGTATAGGATCAGATAGCTTCCTTCTATGCCTATCTTCTGAAGAGTTTTTATCATAAATGCTTGTTGAACTTTTGAAAGCTCTTCTGCATCTATTGAGATTATCATGTGATTTTTATCTTTCATTCAGTTAATATGGTGTATAAAATTGACTGATTTGCATATGTTGAGGGAAAAAAAAAAATTTCATCCCTGGGATAAACCCCCCTTGATCTTTTTAATGTGTTGTTGGATTCTGTTTAACAGTATTTTGTTTAGGATTTTTGAAGTGATATTGGCCTGTAATTTTCTTATTTTTTTAAATATAAATTTATTTAATTGGAGGCTAATTACTTTACAATATTTTATTGGTTTTGCCACACATCAATATGAATCTGCCACAGGTATACACGTGTTCCCCATCCTGAACCCCCCTTCCTCCTCCCTCCCTGTATCATCCATCTGGGTCATCCCAGTGCACCAGCCCCGAGCATCCTATATCATGCAACGAACTTGGACTGGTGATTCGTTTCATACATGATATTATACATGTTTCAATGCCATTCTCCCAAGTCATCCCACCCTCTCCCTCTCTCACAGAGTCCAAAAGACTTTTCTATTCATCCGTGTCTCTTTTGCTGTCTTGCATACAGGGTTATCGTTACCATCTTTCTAAATTCCATATATAGGTGATAGTATACTGTACTGGTGTTTTTCTTTCTGGCTTACTTCACTCTGTATAATAGGCTCCAGTTTCATCCACCTCATTAGAACTGATTCAAATGTATTCTTTTTAATGGCTGAATAATACTCCATTGTGTAAATATACCACAGCTTTCTTATCCATTCATCTGCTGATGGACATCTAGATTGCTTCCATGTCCTGGCTATTATAAACAGTGCTGCGATGAACATTGGGGTACACGTGTCTCTTTCAATTCTGGTTTCCTCGGTGTGTATGCCCAGTAGTGGGATTGCTGGGTCATAAGGCAGTTCTATTTGCAGTTTTTTAAGGAATCTCCACACTGTTCTCCACATAGTGGCTGTACTAGTTTGCATTCCCACCAACAGTGTAAGAGGGTTCCCTTTTCTCCACACCCTCTCCAGCATTTATTGCTTGTAGACATTTGTATAGCAGCCATTCTGACTGGCATGAAATGGTACCTCATTGTGCTTTTGATTTGCACTTTCTGTGATGTCTTTGTCTGGTTTTATGTCTGGGTGATGATGGCTTCACAGAATGAATTTGAAGGTGTTCCTCCCTCTGCAAGTTTTTTGAAGTGTGAGAAGTAGAGGTATTAGCTCTTCTCTAAATGCTTGATAGAATTTGCCTATGACACCCGTTGGCTTTGGAGTTTTGTTTCGGGGGAAATTTTTAATCACAGTTTTGATTTCAGTGCTTGAGACCTATCTGCTCACAATTTCTATTTCTTCCTGGTTCAGTGTTGAAAGGTTGTAGTTTTCTAAGAAATTGTCCTTTTTTCCAGATTGTCCATTTTATTAGCATACAGTTATTTACAGTAGTCTGTTATAGGCCTTTGCATTTCTATGTTTTTTGTTATAATGGCTCCTTTTATATTTCTAATTTTGTTGACTTGAGTCTTCTTCCTTTTTTTCTGGATAAATTTGCACAATAGTTTGTCAATTTTGTTTTCTTCTCAAGAACCAGCTTTTAGTTTTATTGATCTTTGCTATTGTTTCCTTCATTCTTCTCCATGTATGTCTTCTCTAATCTTTATGATTTCTTTCTTTCTACTAACTTTGCAGAATTTTTGTTCTTTTCTTTCTAGTTGATTTAGATGTAAGGTTAAGTTTTTTATTGGACGTTTTTCTCATTTCTTAAAGAAGGATAGTATTGTCATAAACTTCCCTCTTAGAATTGCTTTTGATGTACCCCATAGATTTGGGGCCATCATTTTTTTCATTGACATTGGCTTCTAGGTGATTTTTAAGTTTTCCCTTTGATTTCCTCAGTAACTTGTTGGCTGTTTAGAAGCATATTTTTTAATCTCCATGCGTTTGTCTTTGGTTTCTGTTATTTTTCAGTTATTTGTAAGGCTTTCTGGGACAACCATTTTGCCTTTTTGCATTTTTCTTAGGGATGGTTTGAGCCTCCATACATAGTTCTAAGGCACTCTGCCTAACAAATCTAATCCCTTGAATCTATTTGTCACTTCTACCATATAATCATAAGGGATTTTGATTTAGGTCAAATCTGAATGGACTAGAGGTTTTTTCTCCTTTCTTCAATTTAAGTCTAAATTTTGCAAAAAGAAGTTCATAATCTGAGCCGCAGTCAGTTAGGACTTGTTTTTTCTGACTATAGAGAGCTTCTCCATCTTTGACTGAAAATAATATAATCAATCTGATTTCAATATTGGTCATCTGGTGATGTCCATGTATAGAGTTGTCTCTTGTGTTGTTGGAAAAGGGTGTTTGCTATGGCCAGTGCATTCTCTTGGTAAAACTCTGTTAATCTTTGCCCTGCTTCATTTTGTTCTTCAAGGCCAAACTTGCCTGTTACTCCAGGTATCTCCTGACTTCCTACTATTGCATTCCAGTCCCCTATGATGAAAAAGACATCTTTTTTGGGTATTAGTTCTAGAAAGTTGTGTAGATCTTTATAGAACCAGTCAACTTCAGCTTCTTCAGCATTAGTGGTTGGGACATAAGTTTAGATTACTATGATATTGAATGATTTACCTTAGAAACAGAGATCATTCTGTCATTTTTGAGACTGCACCCAAGTATTGTGTTTTGGACTCTTTTGTTGACTATAAGGTCTATTCCATTTTTTATAAGGGATTCTTGCTGAAAGTAGTAGATATAATGGTCATCTGATTTAAATGCACACTCTTTGGAATTCCATGGACTGTAACCTACCAGACTCCTCCATCCATGGGATTTTCCAAGACTGGAGTAGGTTGCCATTTCCTTCTCCAGGGGATCTTCCTGGCCCAGAGATCAAACCTGGGTTTCCCATATTGTGGGCAGATGCTTACCAAGAAAGCCCTAGATGTATACATTCTGCTGCTGCTGCTGCTGCTAAGTTGCTTCAGTCGTGTCCGACTCTGTGCGACCCCATAGACGGCAGCCCACCAGGCTCCCCCATCCCTGGGATTCTCCAGGCATGAACACTGGAGTGGGTTACCATTGCCTTCTCCAATGCATGAAAGTGGAAAGTGAAAGTGAAGTTGCTCAGTCGTGTCTGGCTCTTAGCAACCCCATGGACTGCAGCCTACCAGGCTCCTCCATCCATGGGATTTTCCAATACTGGAGTGAGTTGCCATTTCCTTCTCCAGGGGATCTTCCTGACCCAGAGATCAAACCTGGGTCTCCCATATTGCAGGCAGATGCTTTACTGTCTGAGCCACCAAGAAAGCCCTAGATGTATACATTCTGGTCCATTTTAATTCACTGATTCATAGAATGTTGATGTTCCTTCTTGCAGTCTCCTTTTTGACCATGTCCAATTTACCTTGATTCAAGAGCCTACTCATTAGAAAAGACCCTGATGCAAGACAGGAGGAGAAGGGGTGACAGAGGATGAGATGGTTGGATGGCATCACTGACTCAGTGGACATGACTTTGAACAAGCTCCAGGACATGGTAAAGGACAGGGAAATCTGACATGGGGTCACAAAGAATTGGACATGACTGAGCCACTGAACAGCAAGAACATTATTTCCTGCTTAGAGAAGTACCTTTTGCTTTTGATGTAAACCTGGCTTGATGATGCAGAATTTTCTTAACTGTTTTGTAACTTTTGCTTTTTGTAAACTTTATTTCTTCTTTGATTTTGAATGAGATCCTTGCTGGATAGAATAATCTTGGTTGTAGGTTTTTTCCTTTTATTACTTAAAACACATCATACCACTTTCTTCTGGCTTGCAGTTTCTGCTGAAAGATCAGCTGGTAACCTTATGGGATTTCCCTTGTATGTTACATTTTCCTTGCTGATTTTAATATTTTTTCTTTGTGTTTCTTTTTGCTAGTTTGATTAATGTGTGTATTGACATGCTTCTCCTTGGGTTTATACTGTATAGGACCCCCTGCATTTCTAGGACTTGATTGACTATTTCCTTTCCCTAGTTAAGGATTTTCAGCTATAATCTTTACAAAAATTTTCTCAAATTCTTCTCTTTTGTCTGGGACCACTATACTTGAATGCTGGTACATTTAATATTGTCCCGGAGATCTCTTAGACTCTCCTCAATTCTTTTTATTCTTTTTCTTTATTCAGCTCTTTAGCAGTTATTTCCACCATTTTATCTTCCAGATCATTTATCTATTCTTCTGCCTCAGTTATTCTGTTACTGATTCCTTCTAAAGTATTTTCAATTTCAGTGATTGTGTTGCTTGTTGTTGTTTTTCTTTATTTATTCCAGGTCCTTATTAAATGTGTTAAATATTTATTGCATTTCTTCATTCTGTTTTCAAAATTTTGGCAAAGTGATGGCTCTGCCTTTTAATACACCATCTAGGATTGTGATAGCTATCCTTCCAAGGAGAAAGTGTCATAATTTTGTGACTGCAGTCACTATTCACAGTGATTTTGGAGCCCAAGAAGGTAAAATCCACCACTGTTTCAATTTTTTCCCCATCTATTTACCGTGAAGTGATGGGACAGGATGCCATGATCTTTGTTTTTTGAATGTTGAGTTTTATGCCAGCTTTTTCATTCTCCTCTATCACCCTTATCAAGAAATTCTTTAGTTCCTCATTTCTACCATTAGAATGTGTTATCTGCATATCTGAGGTTGTTGATGTTTCTCCTGGCAATCTTGATTCCAGCTTGTGATTCATTCAGCTCAGTATTTCACATTGTGTACTCTGCATATGTGTAAAATAAGCAGGGTGACAATATATAACCTTGACACACTCCTTGCCCAATTGTGAACCTATCCTTTGTTCCAGGTATGATTCTAACTTTTGTTCTTGACCTGCATACAGGTTTCTCAGGAGGAAGGTAAGGTGATCTGCTATTCCCGTCTCTAAGAATTTCCCACAATTTTCTGTGATCAACACAGTCAAAAGTTTTAGTTTAGTCAATAAAGCAAAAGTAGATATTTTTTCTGATATTATCTTGCTTTTTCTATGATCTGGTGACTGTTGGCAATTTGATCTCTGGTTTTGTTACTTTTTCCTAAATCTACCTTGTACATCTGTAAATTCTCAGTTCACATATAGTTGAAGCCTTGCTTGAAGGATTTTGAGCATTACCTTGCTAGCATGTGAAATTAGCACAAGTGTACGGTAGTTTGAACATTCTTTGGCATTGCCTTTCCTTGGGATTTAAATGAAACCTCACCTTTTTCAGTCCTGTGACCACTGCTAAGTTTTCCAAGTTTCTCTGGCATATTGAGTGCAGCACTTTAACAACATTATCTCTTAGAATTTTAAAGAGCTCAGCTGAAATTCCATCACCTCCACAAGCTTTGTTTGTAGTGATACTTAGGAATAAAGCCAACCTGACTTCTCACTCCAGTAATCTGGCTCTAGGCTAGTGCCCACACCATCATAGTTATTTGTGTTATTATGTCCTTTTTTTGTATGAAAGTGTATGAAAGCATTAGTCATTCAGTCATGTATCGTCATGGACTCTAGCCTACCAGGCTCTTCTGTCTATGGGATTTTCCAGACAAGAATACTGGTGTAGATTGCCATTTCCTTCTCCAAGAGATCTTCTTCACCCAGGGATTGAACTCAGGTTTTCTGCATTGCAGGCAGATTCTTTACCATTTGAGCCATTTTGGAAGTTTTTCATTGTTTGGTGTCTTCTTGCCACCTCACAAAAGGAATCAAAACCTAAGATTAATGATATATGTTTTTTCCTCAGATCTCAGCTTTCAGTGTCTTTTCTCTCATGGTGAGCCAAAGCCTACCTCCACCTCCGTAGGACCCCTCTAATACTGGGGAGGACTGGTCTCTGGACCTGCTGTAGGGACAGCTCAGATTCTAATCTGGTCCTATTCCTGTGTGTGGTTTCCTCCGCTGTCCACAGCTGCCAGCACTATAGCACCTTCTTCATGAGAAGAAGGTCTTTTTATATATTCCATAGACAGAGTCTACTTAGTTTAGCATGTGGATTTAATCTGAATCTTGCAGAGCTTGTGGAAAAGACTTTGATCCTCTTCCTTGGTTGCTTCACCTCTGGAGCTCAATTGTGGTTATATTACTACCTCTGCATGTTGATCATCCACAGGAATTTTCTCTTGAGGGTACCCTGGATGACTAGGGTCTATCTCAGTGAGGACCAGGCATGGAAGTGCTATGGTTACTTGGCTCATGGGAAACTCAGTGGCCCCAGGTGCATAGGGAAGGCATCAACCATAGACCCAGGAGATATGCTCTATTAGGATTCATTTCTAGGCTTTGGCAGCTCTGCTTCACTGAGAACCAGGAGTATAGGTGGTGCAGCTGCTCAGATTACACGGACCCTAGTGGTGCCAAGTAAACAGGGAAGCTGGAAGCCATGAGTATAGATGATATGATTCTATTAGAGTTGTTTCTTATGCTCTGGTAGCTGGTGCTTAAAAGGTCTCCCTAACTGGCACTTCTCTATTGTTTGGTGCAGCAGACTCTCAAAGGTCATCCCTGGCTGGGTTCCTTCTTTATTGCTGGGTGCATGAGGTGTTCAAAAAACCCTCTTCTCCGGGATCTTTCTCTATTTTTCAGCTGCTGGCACTGGCATATGTGGAAAGAAACTACAATAATGTTCTACCCCCTGTATGTGACTCAGCAATAGTGCCCTGCTTTCAAGGCTGTGCAGCTTTCCTCCAAAAGCATTCCCCACCTTGGATTTCCTCCCACCTCTCCCCTCAGATTATCTCCCCACAGTCAACAGCAGTCCTCACTTTGGGATTGCTTTCCCATTCCTACACTCCAGCTCCCAATCACTGTGGTTTCTGGTGGACTCACATCCCTGTCCAAGGCCTGGGGCAACATCACAGATCACCTGTGTGACTCTCACTCCATTCATATTGTCACAGACAAGATACTACACTCTCTGACAGCCTCTACTGCTTCCATTCTGTCCAAATAAATTGCCCTAAATTCAGGGGTCTGTCCCTTGCTTCAGTTCCCCAACTCCCAGGTGCAGGTTCAGTCCCACTTGCTTTCCTCCTCCTTCTCCATTATTTCCTTTGTCCCACAGAGTTTTATATGGATCTATATGTTATTTCCCAATCATCAGGGACTCCTGCCAGTATGCAGTGCTCTGTGAGATCTTCAGCATCTGAAGATATATTCTTGATACATCTGTAGAGAGAAATATACTTCATGTCCACCTACTCCTCTGCCATCCTGTCAACTGTTGTGATCATTGATTTTTGCATTACTATTAAGACTTGCTGAAAGCTTATCGTGGTTAGGCTAATGATGGTTAGCATTTATTTTAGCAATAAGGTATTTTTCAATTAATGTACATTTTTTAGACAAGATGCTATTTTGTGCTTAATAGACTATACTATAATGTAAGCATAATTTTTACACTGGGAAATTTTGCCCTGGGAAACCAAACAATACATGTGACTTGCTTTATTGCAGTGGTCTGAAATGGAACTCACATATCACTGAGGCATGCCTATAGCATAGATTTCTGGTTCTAGTATTAGGGGAATGCTGCCATTGTAAACTCAATTTGAAAATATTATGTTCCCCTTTGGAATGTTTTTATTAAAAAACAAACAAACAAAAAGATTTCGAGAAGGATTGATTTTTTTTTTTCTTTAAGTATTTGGTAGAATTCAACTGTGAAACCATCTTGTTATATGATTTTCTTTTTTGGCAGTTTTGTTTTTTTCTTATTATTACACATTCCTTTTTAAAAACAAACAAACAAACAAACAAACTTGTAAATGGCCTGTTGAGGAATTTAACCATTTTTTCTAGGTCATCCAATTTGTTAAAATGAAATTGTTCATACTAGTCTAATATGACCATATCTATTTATGTGGTATGAGTAATAACCTCTCCTCTCTCATTTATAATTTTATTTATCTAAGTCATCTCTCTTCCTTTCATGATAAGCTTCAGAAAACTTTTTCTATTTTATTTATGCTTTCAGAAAAAAAAAAAAAAAACCACACTCAGTTTCATTGATCTTTTCTATTGTTTTTTGATCTTCCCTGATCTTTGTTATCCCTTTCCTACAATTGACTTCATACTTAATTTGTGCTTCTTATAGTCCTTTGAGATGCAAAGGTAGGTTGTTTATTTTGGATTTTTCTTTTTTGTGAATAAAGGCCTTTATTGCTATAAACTTTCCTTTAGAACTCCCCCCGCCCAATTCCCATAAGTTTTTCTTATGTTGTATTTCCAAATTCACTTTTCTCAAAATACTTTTTTTTCTCTCTCTCTTTTGATTTCTTCTTTGACCTATTGGTTGTTCTGAAGCATATTGTTTAATATCCACATATTTGGGATTTTTCCACTATTTTTTCTTGTAATTGATTTCAAATTTCATACTATTGTGATCAGAAAAGAAGCTTGGCACAATTTCAGTTTTCTTAAATTTATTAAGATTTGTTTTGTGGCATAACATGTTATCTATCCTGAAAAATGTGCAATATGCTCTTGAGAGAAATGAATATTCTCCTTCTATTCAGTGAAATGCTCTGTACATAGCTATTAGGGCCATCTTGTCTGATGTGCATTTTAAGCCCAATGTTTCTTTATGAATTTCCATATGGGTGATCTATCCATTGTTGAAACTCAAGTATTAAAGTTCCCTAGTATTGTACTGTTATCTATTTATTCCTTCAGATAAGTTAATATTTACTTTATACATACATACATATATATATATATATATATATATATCTGTCTCTTATACACATCTTTTTCAGTTATTTGTAAGGCTTTCTGGGACAACCATTTTGCCTTTTTGCATTTTTCTTAGGGATGGTTTGAGCCTCCATACATAGTTCTAAGGCACTCTGCCTAACAAATCTAATCCCTTGAATCTATTTGTCACTTCTACCATATAATCATAAGGGATTTTGATTTAGGTCAAATCTGAATGGACTAGAGGTTTTTTCTCCTTTCTTCAATTTAAGTCTAAATTTTGCAAAAAGAAGTTCATAATCTGAGCCACAGTCAGTTAGGACTTGTTTTTTCTGACTATAGAGAGCTTCTCCATCTTTGACTGAAAATAATATAATCAATCTGATTTCAATATTGGTCATCTGGTGATGTCCATGTATAGAGTTGTCTCTTGTGTTGTTGGAAAAGGGTGTTTGCTATGGCCAGTGCATTCTCTTGGTAAAACTCTGTTAATCTTTGCCCTGCTTCATTTTGTTCTTCAAGGCCAAACTTGCCTGTTACTCCAGGTATCTCCTGACTTCCTACTATTGCATTCCAGTCCCCTATGATGAAAAAGACATCTTTTTTGGGTATTAGTTCTAGAAAGTTGTGTAGATCTTTATAGAACCAGTCAACTTCAGCTTCTTCAGCATTAGTGGTTGGGACATAAGGTTAGATTACTATGATATTGAATGATTTACCTTAGAAACAGAGATTGACAGATATTTTCACTGATGTAAGTATAGCTACTTACATGATTTCATTAAAAGTAGGTGACACAACTCTGGCCAATAAGACAGAAGATGATATCTGATAGGGAATGTGTGGGGATATTTTTCTTGCTCTTGAAAGGGTAAAATACAAAAAGAAAGAAAAAAAAGCATATGGGAAAGGAAAAGTCATCATTAAATACACACAAATATATTTTTGAGTGGGCAAGTACCAAAAGTATTGCTGGTACAAAGTATCCTATTTGCCCAACCGTTGGCTAATGTGAGCATTTTTCTTCTCTATATAAACTTTAGAATCATTTTGTCAATATCTGCAAAATTCTAGAATTTTGATTAGGATGGCATTGAATCTATTGAACAAGTTGGGAAGAATTAATATCTTGAAAATATTGTGTCTTCATGTCTCTGAACATGAAATATCACTGCATTAATTCTTTCATTTTGTTCATCAGAGCTTTGCACTTTTCCTTACATAGGTCTTGGCCAATTTTGTTAGATTTATACTTTAGTATTTTATTTTGGAGGGTGCTAATGTAAATGATATTGTATCTTTAACATTCCACTTTTTCTACTTTGCATGCATGCTAAGTCATTTCAGTCATGTCCAACTCTGTGTAACCCTATGGACTGTAGCCAACCAGGCTCCTCTGTCCATGGGATTCTCCAGGCAAGAGTACTGGAGTGGGTTGTCATCCCCTTCTCCAAGGGATCTACCCAACCCAGGAGTTGAATCTGCAACTCTTATGAGTCCTGCATTGGCAGAAGGGTTCTCTACCACTTGCACCACTTGGGAAGCTCTTTACATTCCATTTATTCTTTGCTGTAATATAGACAAGTGGTTATCTTTTATATAGGAATCATATCCTACAACTTTGTCATAATGCCTTTGAGTTTATCACCATTTTAGTGTAATGCTAGTGATAGGATTTTTGAGGAAGTCTTTCTCTAGTCCTAATTTACTGAGTCTAACTTCATACTTCTAGCTAAATTACAAATTTAGAGCAGTGGAAAAAGTGACTAGATTATTTTCAAAGCTAACAAAGTTCATGAACTCAGAAATCCCCATGATTTGAAGCATCTAACAACCAACTCTTGTTTCTGACTTCACAACCAGCTAATGAGCCAAAGCTCTGACCTATTTACCTCACTTGTATTTTCATAAGATAGGACCTTGATTTCTGGTTTCTTGCATTTACTGAAACAAAAGGCCCTGTTCTTCCTCAGAAGTCATCTGATCAAAAGTTTATGGCCACTGGAAATTCTAGTTTCTTCCAAATTCCTGAGATATCTTGACACATTACTCATGCATATTCATAATCTCTAGCAATGGAAAATTCACTTGTCATTCTTCAGTCACTCAGTCATGTTCCACTTTTTGTGACCCATAGACTGTAGCACATCAGGCTTCCCTGTCTTTCACCATTTGCCAGAGCTTGTTCAAACTCATGTGTGTTGTGTTGAGGATGCCATTCAACCATCTCATCCTCTATTATGCCCTTCTCCTGCCTTCTATTTTTCCCAGCATCAGGGACATTTCCAATGAGTCAGCTCATTACATCAAATGGCTAAAATATTGGAGTTTTTAGCTTCAGCATCATTCTTTCCAGTAAATACTCAGGATTGATTTCCTTTAGGATTGACTGGTTTGGTCTCCTTACAGTCCAAAGGACTCTTAAGAGTCTTCTCCAACACCACAGTTTGAAATCATCAATTCTTTGGCCCTTAGCCTTCTTTACAGTTCAACTTTCACATCCATACATGAGTACTGGAAAAACCATAGCTTTGACTATAGGAACCTTTGTTGGCAAAGTAATGTCTCTGCTTTTTAACATGCGGTCTAGGTTGGTCATAACTTTCCCTCCAAGGAGCAAGCATCTTTTAATTTAATGGCTACAGTCATGGTCCACAGTGATTTTGGAGCCCAAGAAAATAAAGTCTATCACTGTTTCCATTGTTTCACCATCTCTATACCATGAAGCAGTGGAATAAGACATTATGATCCTCGGTTTTTTTTAGTGTCGAATTTTAAGCCAGCTTTTTCACTCTCATCTTTCACTTTTATCAAGAGGCTCTTTAGTTCCTCTTCACTTTCTGCCACAAGGATCATGTCACCTGCATATCTGAAGTCATTGATATTCCTCCTGGCAATCTTGATTCCAGCTGGTGTTTCATCCAGCCCAGAATTCTGCATAATTTCCTCTGCATATTAGTTAAATAAACAGGGTGACAATATACAGTTTTGATGTACTCTTTCCACATTTTTGAACTAGTCTGTTGTCCTATGTTCGATTCTAACTGTTGCTTCTTGATCTGCATACAGGGTTCTCAGGAGGCATGTAAGGTGGTACAAATATCCCATCTCTTCAAGAATTTTCCACAGAGAGTGGTCGTGAAGTGGCAGAGGAATAAGATGGGTAGACCACTTTCTCCCCAACAAATTCATCAAAAGTTCATTTGAATGTTGAGCAACTTCTACAAAACAGCTTCTGAATGCTGACAGAGGACACTAGGCACACAGAAAGACAGCCCATTCTCTTTGAAAGGAGGTCCAGTTCAGTTCAATCACTCAGTCATGTCTGACTCTTTGTGACCCCATGAATTGCAGCACGCCAGGCCTCCCTGTCCATCATCATCTCCTGGAGTTCACTCAGATTCACACCCCTCGAGTCAGTGATGCCATCCGGCCATCTCATCCTCGGTCGTCCCCTTCTCCTCCTGCCCCCAATCCCTCCCAGCATCAGAGTCTCTTCCAATGAGTCAACTCTTCACACCAGGTGGCCAAAGTACTGGCGTTTCAGCTTTAGCATCATTCCTTCCAAAGAAATCCCAGGGTTGATCTCCTTCAGAATGGACTGGTTGGACCTCCCTGCAGTCCAAGGGACTCTCAAGAGTCTTCTCCAATACCACAGTTCAAAAGCATCAATTCTTCAGTGCTCAGCCTTCTTCACAGTCCAACTCTCACATCCATACATGACTACTAACAAAACCATAGCCTTGACTAGACGGACCTTAGTCGGAAATGTAGTCTCTGCTTTTTAATATACTATCTAGGTTGGACATAACTTTTCTTCCAAGGAGTAAGCGTCTTTTAATTTCATGGCTGCAGTCACCATCTGCAGTGATTCTGGAGCCCAAAAAAGTAAAGTCTGGCACTGTTTCCACTGTTTCCCCATCTATTTTCCATGAAGTGATAGGACCGGATGCCTTGATCTTCGTTTTCTGAATGTTGAGCGTTAAGCCAACTTTTTCGCTCTCCTCTTTCACTTTCATCAAGAGGCTTTTTAGCTCCTCTTCACTTTCTGCCATAAGGGTGGTGTCATCTGCATATCTGAGGTTATTGATATTTCTCCCAGCAATCTTGATTCCAGCTTGTGTTTCTTCCAGTCCAGCGGTTCTCATGATGTACTCTGCATATAAGTTAAATAAGCAGGGTGACAGTATACAGCCTTGACGTACTCCTTTTCCTATTTGGAACCAGTCTGTTGTTCCATATCCAGTTCTAACTGTTGCTTCCTGGTCTGAATACAGATTTCTCAAGAGGCAGGTCAGGTGGTCTGGTATTCCCATCTCTTTCAGAATTTTCCACAGTTTATTGTGATCCACACAGTCAAAGGCTTTGGCATATTCTGTTGTTCCATGTCCAGTTCTAACTGTTGCTTCCTGACCGGCATACAGATTTCTCAAGAGACAGGTCAGGTGGTCTGGTATTCCCATCTCTTTCAGAATTTTCCACAGTTTATTGTGATCCACACAGTCAAAGGCTTTGGCATAGTCAATAAAGCAGAAATAGATGTTTTTCTGGAACTCTCTTGCTTTTTCCTGGTGGCTCAGTGGTAAACAATCTGTCCACAATGCAGGAGACAAGTGTTCCGACCCTGGGTCGGGAAGATCCCCTGGAGGAGGAAATGGCACCCCACTCCAGTATTCTTGCTTGGAGAATCCCATGGACAGAGGAGCCTGGCAGGCAACAGTCCATGGGGTTGCAAAGAGTCAGACATGTCTTAGGGACTAAAACCACCACCATCACCCAGGACATGTTTTGTAAAGAAGGAGTGAGGGAATTTGAGAGTTTTTTAAGTCTCTGGAAAAGAAGAGACTTAGGGAGGACTCCAACAGGGTCTTTAAATCCCAAAACTATGGAAAATACTTTTTATCTGTCTTGAGGTGAAAACAAAAGGAAGTGGACTTCTTCACTGATGGAGGGTTTTCAGTCACTCATAGGAAGAGCTAAGATGCAAGGAAGAGGCTGCTGAGGATAACTGGGTATGGAGAGTGGGATTGTGGGGAATAACCTCAGAGCCCTGCAGCTAATAATGACAATAGTAATAGATACCACCTGCCCTATGCTATGCTGCTCAACTGTATTTACTCTATTTATCTGTGAATATTTATCGAACATCTGCTATGCTCCAGAGTTTATGCTAGACTCAAGGGCTACAGTGATGAGCAAAAATAAGTATATTTTCCACCATACTCTGGGTGGGGTGGGGCAGGTCCTCTGGATGACTTATAGGATGAGTCAGAAATAAATTAAGTGTGTACATGTGTCATTACAATGTCCATGAGAATGTATAAATGTCATTAGAGTGTAAAGTAAGCACAGCTGATAGGCTTTGGGATGTTAGGAATGCTCACTCTTCTCTATTATTTTTTCTTATTCTCATTCCACTGAGGAGGAAACTGGGTCTCAGAGAGGTTAAGTCATTTTCCCAAGAGTGCACTACAATCAATGGGCACAGCTGAGATTTCTATCTACCTATCCAGGTCTAACTGATCCCAAAGGCTTTTCTCTGAATCTCCTGACTCTAGACTGTCAGTTTAGAGACTGGAGAAAGGCAAAGTTGATCTGTTTTACCCTGGTGTGACCTGAAGGCCTTCCGATCATTCATAATCTACCTTTCCTGTCCTGTCTTGGAGTGGATTATAAGGCCCCTCCCAACATGCACTCAGAGTGTCATTCTTTCTTCCTCTGCCCCTCCTATACCTACATGACCCTGCCAGGAGTGCACAGCCCTTTCTCCAGGCCCTGTCAGGTTGTAGATGAAGCTGAGACCAGCAAACCTGGGCAGCTGTCCCAGTGCACAGCAGTCCTCAAGCGGCTCTGTTCCCGGCCTGTTCAAGGCAGACAGCACCAATGTCTGAGTCAATGTTTGCACATGTGTGAAGTGGCCCTTGTATGTGCTTCCCACCTTGCTTGGGAGGTGCTTGCTGATACCTGCGTTCAGGACAAACCTACAAATGCTTTCGTGCACACGTGGAAAAGTACACATATGTTCAAGCACATGGTAGTCATCCATGCCTGTGACAAGCTTTTGTGGCAGGAGGCCAAGGGTCATCAGTCTGGGCCTGTTTTATGAAGGGCTTCGGCAGGAGGCTTGGGAGCCCATTCAAAGCGACACAGAGTATTTTCTCTTCTGGGGATTTAGGGACTGGGCTTGTCCTTGGAGCAAAAGGAAGCTGGATCTGGAAGGGAGAGAAGACTTCACGTTCCTTGTGTGGGGCTACAGGCTCTTTTGGGGTTGTTCTGGGAGAAGTGGCTGTGAAGTGGGGAAGAGCAGCTGATGAGAAAACCCCAGGGAGTGTGCCCCTTTGCCACTGTGATACTGCCTTTCCCAGGTGTGAAGTCCAGGACATAGCTCCTAGGACATCCCAACTGATGACGGGTGGCTCTGATCTGCCGTACTTCACTTCCCAGTTTGCGGGGCAATGACTTATTGGATGCTCACCTGTATTGTTCACTCCTCACAGATACCTGTGAGGTCTGGGTTATTGTGCCCACTTTATAGATGAAGAAACAGACTCAGCAAGCTCTGTTTGCCCAAGGTCACACAAGTCAGTCAGGCAGGGCAGGAATTTAAACCCAAGCTTGCTGGACCTAAAAGGTTGTGAGTCATCTAAATTCTGTTCCATGGACTCCCCCAGATAGCCCCTGTTCATAGAAGAACCTGCAGGGGGTGCTGTGGCCTGTGCAGGGACGGGCAGCTTCTGAGTGATGGAGCAGGGACAGCACGAGGACCCCTCGCTTCCCCCCACTCCACTCTGGCCCCTCGTTCAGTCTGTCACACTTCGCTCCCGCACCTGCTCCCTGGCATCAGCCCAATGCTGACGCTCCTCACGGAGGGCCTCCATCGAATGGGCTCCTGATGACCTCCTTGAAGCTGTCAGAGGGCAGGGAGCGGCTTTGCTCTTCTCCAACAAGCCTGAGCTTGGGGAAGGAGTGGGGAGGCAGAGAGGGACCAGTTGGGTCTGGGATGTTGTCTGTTGTCCCTCCAGCAGTAAATGGGCTGATTAGGGACCAGCTGAGAACCAGTGTCCAGTCCTGCAGGTGAGTCAGAGCCTGTGGGAGTGCAGGGGCCTGGGCCTGGGTGGCAGGGTCTGGCGGGTTGACTGGTGGGTGCCAGACCCGGGGGAATTGAGCCCTGAAAGCCAGTGTGTCTGGTCACCAGAGCTGTTTTTTGTGTTACCAGGTGCTATGCTGGAGGCCAAGAATGAGCCATCAGAGTCCAGAGGCGTCCACCCACTATAAAGATACTATGGCTGGAGGTCCTGTTGGGGTTAAATGTGAATAGAAACAGCCACTGAAGCGCAAGGCAGGAGATGCCCTGGTGCAGTGCTAACAAATAAAATGCAGATCACACGCGTAATCTTAAATTTTCTAGCGAGTGTGTATATGCTAAGTCGCTTCCATTGTGTCTGACTCTTTGAGACCCTGTGGACTGTCGCTCGCCAGGCTCCTCTGTCCATGGGATTCTCCAGGCAAGAATACTGGAGTGGGTTACATGCCCTCCTCCAGGAAATCTTCCGGACCCAGGGATCGAACTCATGTCTCGTATATCTCCTGCATTGGCAGGCGGGTTCTTTACCACTAGCACCACCTAGGAAGCCTCAAATTTTCTAGCAGTCACCCTTAAAAAGTGTAAAAAGAAACAGGTGAAATGAATTTCAATATTGTATTTTATTTAAATGGATGTATCCAAAATCATATAACTACAACATGTCATCAATCGCAGAAATTACGAATGAGCTGCTTTACATTCTGCCTTTGTAGTAAGTCTTTGAAATCTGGTATGCATTTTTCACTTACGGCTCATCTGCCCTCAGACCGGCCAGGGGTTAGTCAGAACCTCCTTAGCCCCCGTCTCCGTTCCCCGTCTCCAGAACCAATCCCATGGGCTTGGTGTCCCTGCTGGCCCAACCAGGATTCCTGCTGCTGCTGGGGCCTCTGAGCTGTGTGGGGAACAGAGTTTGAGACAGGAACCGGAGGCCATGAAGTTGGGACAGATTGGCATGAGGAGTCTGGGACAGAATGGGGAAAACACATGAGCCCCGAGTCCTGGCATGAGCAGATGAGCTGGCGGCCGCCCATGCCCGCTGGAGCAGAGGGAGAGGGACGCGGTGGTCAGGAGCCCACAGGCCCGCGCTACCTGCCTGACACACTGCCTTTGGCCTTTTTACTTTCATCCAACACCCTACAGTCTGGTTAACTCGTGTCCTCTCACCTCAGTGCTGCTGACTATTTTGTTTTTATTTCTTTTGTTTGAAGTTCTAGAGAGGACAGTTTTCAGTAGTTTGATTAAGTCACAGCCGGAGCCCAGGGTTTGTTTGTTACGAGACTGCTGCTCTCGGTTTCAGGAAACTACTCCCTCCCCCACGCTCCTCACCCCCACGATCTGCTCCTCCTGTGCCTGAATGGGCTGAATCACCTGGTTCCCAGGGCACCCTCCAGGCCCTTGGGGGAGGAGGAAGGGAGCCTCAAAGTCCAAAGGTAAGCTAGGGACCTCTTCTTTTCTCCTGACCTAGGTGGGAGGGGGCCAGTGTGCTTAGGGTCAGCTATGAGCCTCTCTCTTCACCTTGCAGTGTCCTGTCCTGGGTCCAACTGCAATCCCAGGTCACTGTGCCCTTTGAAGGTGAGTGGGTAGGAGAGTTTAGTCTGGTCTGATCTTTATGGTGGAATCAAATGAACCATATAGATATTATATATTTAAAATATATAATATTTGTTTATATTAATTTTATATTATATTATACATTTATATTATATGTATGTATATAATATATTATATAAATATAATTATATTTCAATATATATTTTTGTTTATATCAATTTATATATATCAACTATAATGCTCTTGTAGTTATTTAACTAAAAACACTGTATATGTACTCTATTATATATGGGACTGTAGCATTCCTTGGGGGAGGAGGAAGGGAGCCTCAAAGTCCAAAGGTAAGCTAGGGACCTCTTCTTTTCTCCTGACCTAGGTGGGAGGGGGCCAGTGTGCTTAGGGTCAGCTATGAGCCTCTCTCTTCACCTTGCAGTGTCCTGTCCTGGGTCCAACTGCAATCCCAGGTCACTGTGCCCTTTGAAGGTGAGTGGGTAGGAGAGTTTAGTCTGGTCTGATCTTTATGGTGGAATCAAATGAACCATATAGATATTATATATTTAAAATATATAATATTTGTTTATATTAATTTTATATTATATTATACATTTATATTATATGTATGTATATAATATATTATATAAATATAATTATATTTCAATATATATTTTTGTTTATATCAATTTATATATATCAACTATAATGCTCTTGTAGTTATTTAACTAAAAACACTGTATATGTACTCTATTATATATGGGACTGTAGCATTCCATTCTTCATTACATATAAGATACATTTTACTATACAGGGTTGATATAAATATACAAATATAGTGCACCTGCAATTTAATTTAAGGGATGTTTCACTATATCTCACTTTTGGCCTTACATTCTCTCTAAAAATTTATTCCTCATGTTAAAAAGTTATAAATTGTATTCAACAATTCTTCTCAAGCTGCTGCTGCTGCTGCTAAGTCGCTTCAGTCGTGTCCGATTCTGTGAGACCTCATAGACGGCAGCCCACCAGGCTGCCCAGTCCCTGGGATTCTCCAGGCCAGAACACTGGAGTGGGTTGCCATTTCCTTCTCCAATGCATGAAAGTGAAAAGTGAAAGTGAAGTCGCTCAGTTATGTCTGACTCTTCATGACCCCATGGACTGCAGCTCCTCTGTCCATGGGATTTTCCAGGCAAGAGTACTGGAGTGGGATGCCATTGCCTTCCCCTCAGAATCACCTGAAGTACCTGCTAAAACAGAAGTCTGAGCCCCACCCCAAAGATTTTGACTCAGATGAGACTCATGACATGAGCCTAGAAAGCTCTAGAATGCTTACAGGCGATGCTGAGGCTCTGGGTCCTTGGAGTTCAGAAGCAGAGTTTTAACTAACGTCCACACTGTACTTACTAGTGTCATGCTTTCTAAACACTGCAAATATCAACCACCAGTCCTTGGGACCAGCCTGGGAGGTAGGGACTCATTATTCTCATTTTACAGATGGGGAAACTGAGGTATAAAGAGGCTCAGTGACTTCCTGAAGGTACCATAGCCAGGAGTCATTCATACTTGAAACCTGTCTTGTGTCTCCATGGGAATCCACGCCTCCCTGATCATGTCCCTGGATGCTTGCCTAGGACCGGAGTGTGGGCAGGCAAGCTCTGGGCATCTGTTGCCCTGGCCCCAAAAGTTGGCACGAGCACTGGAAACCACTTCCCTCGATCTGGTGATGGCTCAGTTTCTCTGGATGTCCAGGCCTGTAGTGTGGCAGGAATGAAGTGGTGCTAAGGAGCAGTTGAGGCAGAATCTCTGCATAGCTGGCCAGGTGTACCGTGCGTGCTAAGTCGCTCCAGTCATATCCGACTTTTTGTGACCCTATGAACTGTAGCCCTCCAGGCTCCTCTGTCCATGGGGTTTTCCAGGCAAGAGTACGGGAGTGGGGTGCCATGCCCTCCTCCAGGGGATCTCCCTGACTCAGTGATCGAACCCATTTCTCCTGCAGCTCCCTTTTTGTAGGCAGATTCTTTACCATTGAGCCACTGGGGAAGCCCCTCAGCCAGGTGTAGCTGCTGCTTAAAAACAAAGATTGCACATTCATATACCGACAGTGTGCAGACTCTAAATGAGAGGCTCCAGTGAGATTTAAGAAAATGCTTTCCTTTGAACCACCCTTCTCTCAGAGGCCCTCACAGCTCCCATGAGCTCTGTATCAGAAGAGACATGAGGCACTGGGAGGGAGGGCAGGCTCTCTGGGTAGGGCAACAAGTAGAGAGGAGCCATGGAATTAGGGGGTCTGCAGTGTGACAGAGCTGGAAGGGGTCTTAGCAGACCTTCAGAAGGATTCCACGTGGGAGAAACTGAGGCCCAGAGAGCAGGGGGACGGACAGAAGGAACATCAGGGCAGTGCTGGAATTAACCTCAGACTACGGTAATGAACCTGGTGGTTCAGTGGTGAAGAATCCGCCTGCAATGCAGGAGACAAAGGGTTGGATCCCTGGGTTAGGAAGACTCTCTGGAGGAGGGTATGGCAACCCGCTCCGGTATGCTTGCTTGGAGAATCCCATGGATAGAGGAGCCTAGCGGGCTAGTCCATAGGGTCACACAGAATCGGACATGACTGAAATGACTTAGTACACATTCACGGAATTGACCTCTGACCTATTAGAAGCCTCAGCAGTGTGCTACCAAACCAGGCCATTTGTTTTGCAAATGTGACTCTCCTCCCTTACCGGAAGGCTCTGTCAGCCTCCCCACTGGGTCCTGAATTTCCCCAGGACTTTGCTTTCTCATCCAGAAGGCCCATCTACGGGGGACACTAACTCCTGTCCATCACAAGCTGCAAGTACCCAGGGAAGTTACAACCCCCGCACGGGCCGAGTGTTGGGGTGGTGGGCAGGCGAAGGTTTCTCTTCTGAGAAGGCGGGTCGCTGGGGAGCCCACTGTGTCACGGAGACTGCCCTGGCGGGGTGGGCGGGGCCTTGTGCAGCGCTCCCGCGAAGGCAAGGGCTTGTGTCCACTGCAGACTGGAGCTGGCGGGGTTTCCACAGAAAGCGAGGGCCTGCAGCTCTCAACTCGGAGGCTCAGCTCCCGCCACTGCAAGGATGGGGGCAGCAAAGTGTGTGTGATGGAGGGGGCTTCCTCCAAAGGCTCCTGCTCCCGCCCTCGGGTAGTGAGGGGCCAGGCTACAGAGTCAGTTTGGGACCGAGAGGAGTGCACAGGTGAGGGAAGTGTGCGTGTAGTGCTGCTGAGCAGCCAAAAAAGACAGGGAAGTAAATACACAAACCACCTCTCCAGACCTCTCCTGCACTGGAGCCTTGCATCTCTGGTCCGACCCTAGAAGGATGCTCACCGTCGTCTACAACATCCCAGCTCCAGCCGGGCCCCCGCGCCTGCTCTGCTGATTGGCTCTGAGCTTGTTCTGGCTTCTGTCACGGGCGCAGCTTCTGGATGGTGGATCCAGGACCATGGAGCCGGGTAAGGCCACAGTCAGACAGTTGAAGACCCCTGACCCTTTTGTTTTGATTGGCCGGGAGCCAGTCTTGCTGAGGCTCACGTGGTGGAAATTCCCTTGCTAATACTGGGAGTTGCTGCCTCCCAGCACCATCTCTCGCCCCAGCAATTGGGAAATGCCTACAGAAAAAAATCAGAATCTCATGGAGACCCATAACCTCCAAGACCCAGGGGCCCCAACATCAAGGGGAACTGGGCACACGTGCAGAGCCGGGCTGGGTTGGGAAGCTGCCTCATGAAGCTTGCAGAACCCACGGCTTTTCCACCTTTCTTGCTTCTCCCCATAAAGTGGCTCTGGGATGGTCCAGCCTCACTCATAAAGTAGCCCAGGGAGGTCACAGAAAAAGAGCAGGCACGAGGATAGTGAGTAGGATAATGCAAGCAAGGCACAAACTGGCCCCACCCTCCCTTAGGTTTGTGTGGCCTCGGGTGGAACAGGTGCCCAGGAAGTGACTCTGGGGCTTGTTGGATGTGGGTGGGCAGGGACACCACGTGAGCATAAGGAGGGGTGGAGCCTGTGTGAATCTGGCCAGGTGGTCAGGGAGTCCTGGTGGGTCAAGACCACGTGGGGTTCATCTCCTTGGAATTTCTGCAGAGAAAGCGCCAGCGACGGGGAAGCTTTTGTTCTGGGTCAGCCTCACCGGCAGGTTGCTTGGTGGGGTGGGGATGAGTCATTCTCGTTTGCCCTTCAGGCAACAGAGTCACCAAGAGGTGAAGTCACTTCCTGAAGTCGAGCAGGTTTAGTGGAGTGAAGGAGGAGGAATTGGAGCCCCGGCTCCCATGACCCATCCCATGCCTTCCTCTCCTCCACACTGCGTGACCCTCCCACAGCTTGGGGCCAAGCTGGGCTGGTTTTCCAGAGTGCGTGTGTGTGCGTGGGAGGTGGCTTTCTCCCATTCACAGGAGAGGCCTGCACACACCCGCCTGTGTGGCACAGGGTGAAGGTGTGCACATGTTACTTTGTGCAAGTATAATTGTAGGTTTATGCAAAAATCAGCATAGAGATGCATGAGTTAGCACAAGTCCTCCCACCCGCCCCTCCCCTGAAGCCCCAGGATCCCAAGAAATGTTCCTCATCTTCGTTGAGGTAAAGAGGCAAGCCCTTACCTCCACCAGGCCTGCCTTCTCCCATTTGCTGGATCTTCATCCCGCCCATAGCTCCCAGGCTCCCGTGCCCTCTGTGATCTGCTCCTCCTCCCAGCTTTCAATCTCTCTTTCCACTGGCTCTTTCCTTCACCTACAGAGCTTGCTCAGGCCTCCACTGGCATTGAAGAACACCCACCCTTCCTTACCCAGCTTCTCCTGCATCTCCCCCCCACCTCCCATCCCCGCATTCTCTTCCCTGTTGAATTTCTCAGGACAGCCTTTGTCTATGACCTCCACTGCCTAACACCAACGTCTTCCTCTTAGCGGCTTGCCGTCTGCTTTCCCTAAAAGAGTTTCTCCCAAGACCGCCCCTGACTGTGGAGTCACCAACTGCTGGCCTTTTGTCTATGCCTCCCTTTCTCTCACCAAACCAGAGACTTCTTTACTTCTTGTGCTTAGTCGCTCAGGCATGTCCGACTCTTTGTGACCCCCTGGACTGTAGCCCGCCAGGCTCCTCTGTCCATGGGGATTCTCCAGGCAAGAATACTGAGTTGGGTTGCCATGCCCTCCTCCAGGGAATCTTCCCAGCCCAGGGATTGAACCCAGGTCTCCTGCATTGCAGGACTTCAATGGGCAGTGTTACTCTGATGGGCCCTCCTCTCCTACTTATAGTGTATTCCTAAACCAGCAGCTCCTGCAAGACTTGCTGACCCGCAGCTTCCCGCTCCTCCGGGAACTGAAAAGGCGCCTCCAGCTTCCAGCCCTGTGTCTCCTGCGTGCCTGTGACACTCAGCACAGGGCAGGGGTCAATATCTAGCCTGCTGGACTGTAAGCTCTGCTGGGACATGGACTCTGTCTCAGGCTCTGTGTTCATGGCTGTGCGCCCAGGGCCTAGCACTGTGCTTGGCACATAAGCACCCAATATCTGTTGAATCAGTGAGTGAGCAAATGAATGAAGGATGAATAAATGAGGTTGGTTGTCTCTGTGTGAGAGAAGCCATGGGCTTCACAGGGAGAGTCCTCAGGTCAGTGGCCCCACACACCAAGATGCAAAGTCCTTCAGAATCCCCAGTTTGGAGCTCGGCTAAAAGCAGCAGAGCAGGGTGCTCTCAACTCTCAGTCTCCAGAGTGGAGTGGAGTGAATCTTCCCCTATATGTTATCTTTGGAGGGGCCAGAGAAGCTAAGGACAAGAAGGGCACGGGGTCAGATGACCTGGGGTGACCCCGTGTCCTGGCTCAGGAAGACGTTGACCTTCTCTCAACTCTAGTGAACGCTGGGTGGTGATTTCTACCCCATTTTCATGTAGCCGGAGGAGTCCAAGGCGTCGTCGTGGCTGTGAATCTTCGGCAGAAGGACACAGGCTGAGGTCTGCCCGAGGCAGTGCGGCTGGGAGACAGGCTATGAGTGGGTATGGCTGGTGTGGTTGAAGACTTGGGTGCTGCAATGGGCTTGTCATGGAGCTGGGTGCTTGGGAAATGTCTTTCATGGTTCAAGGACTGTGTTTCTTGAACACTTATTCTGTGCCTCTATCTCTAAAGATTTTGTGTTAAATGATACAGTTTAAAGTAATTGCTAACACTGAGATGGGGAGAAGATTCTGGGCACAGGGTCTTCAGTAAGAAGCTATGAAGCAGATGGGCATGGAGGAGCTCAGGTACCTGGGTTGGGTGTGAGGATTCAGCCCTGTCTCGGTCTCAGGGGAGCCGGAACGTAGTCTTCTGGGCACCCCAGGAGCTCCTGGAACTTGTTGTATTATCCTGGTGGCTGTCTCTAGAAAATGGGCGCCCTCTTTTTTCTTTCAGGGCCGTGGGAACAGAGAGGAAGCAGTTCACACAGGGGCAGGGGGGCTTTAACTGGGTATGGGTCAGGAACACCCAAGTGAGGGAGGGCAGGAGGCTGGAGAGAGGCCCAGAGGTCCTGGCACTCACCACAAACAGTAAAAAGAGAGCTGCTCTTGCTGGGGGTGGGGGGTACCCAGGGACTGACCGAACCTATGTCAAAGGTGATTCTGAAGTTCTGGGGTAGGGTGCTTCTTAATCCACTTAAGCTGCTGTAACAAAACTGAGAGGCTTATCAACCACAGAAGCTTATTTCTCGCGGTTCTGGAGGCTGGAAGGCCAGGCTCAGGGTGCCAGCATGGTTGGTTCCAGTGAGGGCCCTCTTCTGGGTTGCAGTCTCCTATCATGGTGGGAAGAGGGTGAGAGAGCTCTCTGTGGGGTCTCTTTGAGAAGAACACAAATCCCGTTCTTGAGGGCTCCGTCCTCATGACCTAATCACCCCCAAAGGTCCCATCTCCTACACTGGGGTTAGGATTTAGTCAATGGATTTGGGGAAGACAGACATTCAGTCTCTAACAGGTACCAGTCTTGGTGTTGCCATAGCACTGGGTCTGTAGGGATGAAAGAGGTTGTTTGAGGGGCTGGGGGGGCCTTGGGCTTTGGGGTCTTGCTTGGGCTCCCCCCATGGAGATGAGGGTGGAGTTAGGCTCTCTGGGCTTCCATTTTCCAGTAGGGACTGCATGGGAGGCTTCCTGTTTTAAGACTTTCAAGGAAATGGGAGACAGTGAGAGAAAAGCCGAAGCAAGAGCATTGCAAGTGAAGCGGGAACGTGCCCAGAAGGTTGATGAACCACTTGTGCGGTAGAAGGTCAAACAGTGCTGAGCCCGGTCACAGAAACCCTACCTAAAGTTGCGCACCCCTCCCACCCACCAGTGACCCCTGGGCTTGGAGCTTCTCCCTGCCCCATGTGCCTCAGGACTCCCAGCTATAAAGTAGATTTTCTGGAGCTCTCCTGTGCTCCTCAGCAATTCAGCCCAAGACAGCAAGGAGAGAACGGACCTTGCAGGAAAGAAAGTCTTAGGTCCAAGAGAGAAAGGAGACGGGGAGGAGAGGTGGGGCTGAGTGTCCAGGTGCTTGCTGAGGGCGGGAGAGCAGGTGCTGTTGCCGAAGGACAGTGCCTGGTGAATGGACTGAGCTCATCACCCAGCCTGGCTATGGTTTGCCTCCTCACTGCTTCCAGCTTTTCTAGACTTTTCTAGAGGGAGATCCCGGCCCAGGGGGAGGAAGGAATAGAAGAAGCCTGTACCCCCACGATAGCAGGTCTGTGAAGCCACCCTCTGTTTCTGTTATTACTCCCCCACAACCTTAACCCAGGCACTGAAGACTCGCTTTTGTTCCCTGTGGCCTCTAAGAGAGGATTTCCAAGTCTCCATGAGTCAACTGCACGGGCGTTAAGCAAGCCTCCGCTAAGTGCCTCTTGTCTATGGCCTCCATCACTGCAAGGCTGTGAGCTCAATCATCCATTCCATCATCTCCTGCCAGACACTTACTCTGTGCTGGCACTGTGCTGTGTGCTGGAGATATAGATAGCAACAATTACTGCCGCCTTCGGGGAACACCAGCCGACTGGGACACAGGCAAAGAAATATGCAGTGACTTCTCCAAGGAGATGAAGGCTTCAGTGTCCCGGGATGTGGGACGGGGGAGGCAATGCCACGTGGGGCCTATAGGTGGCAGTAGATGCCCATCACAGCCCACAGGGGCACCTGGACACCTGGGAGCAGGTACCTAGGCCAGCCCCAGGGAGTGAAGTGGACTTACGGAACTGGGTTTCGTGGGGAGGAAGGACCCCATCTTCAGAGAGTATGCATACCTCGTCCTTAGACAGATGCATTTGAGCCTAACTCCCAATTCTTAGTTTCTTGTCCAGACACTTTCCCATAACTTTGGGGAGGTGGAATTAAAGTGACTTGGGAAACTCAGCATCCTGGGCTGTTGCTGGGTAAGTGCCGACATTATACACATTATTATGGAGCCTTCATAACAACTCTGCAAATTAGCTGTCCTTACCCTTCCCATTTTGAAGAGATGGAAACTGAGGATGTAGTGACTCAGAAGTGATGGAGGAGGGATTCAAAGCAGCTGTGTCTGACTCTATTTCCATAAACGCCCCCTGGGCCCTGCTGACAGGAAGACTGTTCTCAGATGCCTCCAGGAAGATGTCCCCAGCAGCTGTGGGTGCAGGGGCAGGACCCCAGCTCAATTTAACTTTGCAATAGACTTTCCCCATCCAGGTGGAGACTCCCACTTTCCTCTCAGCTGTTTGTCCTCTTTTACTTCCACTCTCCTTTCTTTCCCATTGTACTGACTGTCCCACCATCGTGTCAAAGAACGTGGATGCTATTTTCACACCTATCCATGTAATACAAAAATGGAAACAACTCGTTGCACTTACTTTCTAGCTTACTGGTCACAAAGTGTTCCCACAATTATGATCTTACTTGATCCTCAGCCTTCTCATGAGGTGGGTAATTTTACTATTCCCATTTTACAGATGAGAAAACGTGGAGCCAGAGGTTTGACCACAGAGAAGGTGCATTCCCCACTATTGACACCAAAGAGCTTTTTGCTCTGGAACTTGACTTTTACCAATACTGTTTCAGAAAGACCACTTCCTTCTCCCCTTCCTTTTCCCACTCAGGTCTTCAGTCCTTCAGAGCCCAGCATGCGCTCCCCACCCAAGGAGTTTACCCTAAGGCTCGCAGCCCACATTGGCCTCGCCTTTTCTCTCTACTGCTCCTTTCCCCTGGGTGCTCACAGTCACCATAGGACCTGATGCTCTGGAGTCAGTGCAACATGAAGGGAGGGAGGGCAGCATGGCTGAGGGGCCGTGCTTGAATCCAGGTGTCTCTCCTTACTATCTATGTGATTCTGAGCAACTGACCTCCACTGAGCACCTCTATAAAAACGGGCTTAACGGTAGTGCCTCGCTCAGAGGGTCTCTGTATGGATTAAGTTAGCTGCCCGCTAGCCAATAAATGTACATTGCATGTGTATAAGGCAATGAAAGCAGCTTGAGAATGGGGATCATGCCCTTAGATCTCCCCAAATGCCTTGTGGAGGGAGCTGCACAGAACAATTGGTAAACTTCCCATAACTGTGTTTGAGAAGCCTGACGGCCCTCCACCCTGGCCAGTTCCCTGGCCTGACTTCTCCTCTGGAGGAGAACGAGGGAGGGAAGTTTTAGCCTCCTTCTGCCTTTCCTTTGGGGGTGGGACTGCCCCCACCATGGCCTAACTCTGTCTGTGCCCTTGTTCTATCCTTCCAGTCTAGCAATTTCTCACCAGGAACTTGGGGAAGGGGAAATAGACGTTGGAAACAACCCATCAGGCATGCGTCCAAACTCAGCCTCTGACTTAACGGCCTCAGATTTTCTACTCAACCTCCCTGAGCCCCAATACCCTTATTGTACAGACTCTTGAACTGTTGGGGGCGGGTAATGCTTTGAGATGAGACATGGAAAAGATCCTGTGAAATCCCAGGCATTTGACAGATTTAGCAGTCTGCTTTTGAATATACTATCTAGGTCGGTCATAACTTTTCTTCCAAGGAGTAAGCGTCTTTTAATTTCATGGCTGCAGTCACCATCTGCAGTGATTTTGGAGCCCCAAAAAATAAAGTCTGACACTGTTTCCACTGTTTCCCCATCTATTTTACTGAACTGAACTGAACTGAACTGAAAGTGAAGTAAGTTACATAGAAAAGGACAGATATCCTATGATATCACTTGTATGTGGAATTTAAAGTATTAAACAAATGTACTTATCTGAATAGAAGCAGACTCACAGACATAAAAAAAGAAACTTATGGTTTCCAAATGGGAAAAGGAGAATGAGTTAGGAGTTTGAGATTAAAAGATACAAACTACTATATGTAAAATAGATAAACAACAAGGTCCTATTGTATAGCACAGAAAACTATACTCAATATCTTGTGATAAACCACAATAGAAAAGAATATTTGAATCATTTTGTTGTATACCAGAAACTAACACAACATTATAAATCAACAATATTGCAATTAAAAATTGAATCAGCAATCTTATCTAATATCAAGCTTTAGTTATAATATTAAGGATAGAATTAACCTCAAGAACTAGCTAAAAGAGAAAAGTTTGAGACAACAAATACAACTCCACAGTCCTTTTGACAATATTAAAATATATTCTTTGGCTCATATTTGAAGACAAACTACCTAAATGATGCATGGGGTCATAATTTATATAAAAAGGGACTACTTTGACCATTGCTTATATAACATTTTCCCTTGAGTCATGTCCCATAAATCCTGATTTCATGTTTGTTTGCCATAAACAACCCTGAACATACTTGGTATAGTCTTCTAAAAGTACAGATAATGACACTCCAAAACTAGTAAATACCAGTAATATCTAATGCTAGAGAACAAATCTGTCAATAACACACTTATAAGAAGATTTGACTAGATCATCATTTCTATTTTTAGAGCATTTCATGATAAAGTTAAAATGTATGATAAACATATGGTTAATTCTTTCCTTTACATTTACAAAATATGTTATGGGCTTTGGATTTAACATGAAAACAATGACAAAAGATTAAAAGATTTTAAGCCTTATATGTGGACCATATAATAAATATGGAAGATACGTTAAAGAAGGAGAAGATTATTGACAGAAAGTCCTGTTTCAAGCTTTTGGAATGGTGGGGGTAGTGTGAAATAGGGCATCCCATAGTGGTGTCCAAGAGAAGGATCCAGATGCAAGAACTGTTTATGAGTCATAGTCAATGGAGTTGGTAATTAATTCAATATAGGAGCAAAATATCTGCAATATTTGAACAAGAGGTATAATAGGGCCATTAGCTGATTTAAGTAGCATTAGAAAAGGAATGAATCTTGCAGACAAAAATAGGGTCAGTTTTAGATACCCCAAGCTTAAAGTGATTGGAAAAGGTAAAAGGAAAGTTTTCAGTAGGCCATTGGATATTTGGGCCAGAAACTCAGGATGAATCCCTGGCTGGAGAGTAGGGAGTCATGGTATAAACACTTATTGAGGCCATTTCATTGATGAGTTGTCTAAAGAAATCAAATAAGAAGAGGGACAGAAGAAAGCTAACTAGTTTGTAAAGGGCACAAGTTGGGTTAACAGAGATGAAAGTACCACAGTGTGGAATTAGGAAGCCAAGAGTTGACCTTTGAATAAAGAGAATGTTAGTGTAAAAAGATTGAGTGTCCAAGCAAGTGACAGCTTTCCTTTGATTTAATAATGTGGATGGGATAATGGCATGGAATAAAACCCAAATATGAGATGGATACAGTAGGTAAATAGCTTCTTACATCATTGGTTGTCAAGTCAGGAGCAAGATGGGTCTAAGGATAAAAGGAGATATTAGGGTCAAGGCCAATACTTTGGCCACCTGACATGGAAAGGCAACTGATTAGGAAAGACCCTGATACTGGGAAAGATTGAAGGCAAAAGGAGAAAAGGGTGGTAGAGGATGAGATGGCTAGATAGCATTACCGACTCAATGGATATGAATTTGGGCAAACTCTTGGAAGGTAGTGAAGGACAGGGAAGCCTGGCATCCTGCAGTTCTTGGGGTTGCAAAGAGCCAGACATTTGCTTCTTGGCAGGAAAGCTATGAGAAACTTAGACAGTGTGTTTAAAAACAGAGACCTCACTCTGCCAACATAGGTCTGTATAGTTAAGACTATGGTCTTTCCAGGGGTCATGTATGTTTGTGAGAACTGGATTGTAAAGAAAGTACAGTGCCAAAAAATTGATGCCTTAGAACTGTGGTGCTGGAGAAGACTCCTGAGAGTCTGTTGGACAGCAAAGAGATCAAACCAGTCAATCTTAAGGGAAATCAACTCTGAATACTGGTTGGAAGGACTGATGCTGAAGTTGAAACTCCAGTATTTTGGTCATCTGATGCAAACAAGTGCTCATTGGAAGACTCCCTGATGCTGGGAAAGATTGAGAGCAGAAGAAGAGGGCGTCAGAGGATAAGATGGCAGGATGGCATCACCGATGCAATTGACTTGAACTTGGGCAAACTCCGGGAGATGGTGAGGGACAGGGAAGCCTGTCATGCTGCAGCCCATGGGCCACAAAGAGTCAGACACGACAGGGCAACTGAACAACAACAGAAGAGTTGGACACAACTTATCGACTGAACAGCAACAAGGGTCAAGGAAGTATTTATAATTAATAGTGTGAGAGAGTGACTATGATTGAATGCTGATGTGGAGCCTTGGGAGAGACCACTTCAAAGTGGAGGTATCTTAGCTGCTCATCTATGCTATATTCATTTATGAGAATTGTATGTATTTCTGTTTCCCCAGACAAACAGAAGGTTATGCCTACAAGATCTTAAGAAATACTATCTGAAAAGTAATATATTTGTACATTATCTGAAGAAAAGCTGGGTCCAGATTCTTTTTTGGTTATGCACAGGTAAAATTTCCAAGCAGAATTTGAATATAACTGTCAAGTGTGCCTTCATTGTTTAATTGTTCTTTGGTTTTCATTCTTTTTTTTTTTTTTTTTTCATCTTCTAAATCTGGTGAGTATGTGTGTTTTGGGTATAAAATAATCCATTCATTTTAGCTTAATAAAACTAACTAGAAAATAAAATATGCTATACCACTTATTATAAAATTCCACAGAGGAATTTTGTTGACTTGCTATTGAAGGCCCATATTGTTCTCTTCTACTTTTGTGAATAATGGAAAGATGATTTCAAATGAAAAAAGACTAATATGATACATTGATGTGCTCATATTGTTTCTAAGATTTAAACATAAAAATGTTGGCATGAGTAAAAATATTTGTTTTTAACAGTTTATTGTGATCCACACAGTCAAAGGCCTGTCTCTTATACACATCTTTAAAGAAGGTTATACATTTATATTGATTTGCCCCTTGATAATCAATGGCATTCAGTTGAGAGATTGGTTATTGAATTTAGGAATCAATATTTAAGCAGGAAAAAGAGAAAAGAAATTTGAATGTGAAGAGGATCACTATTTATCTTTTATAATATTTTTAAAATCAACTGAGCTTTTATTAATAACTCATTGTAAGGCTTAAAAGAAACACTCTGAATTAAGAAGAAATTGCTATTTTACCTTTTGACTGAGAGCTGGTGGTTCAAATGTTTTGAGCTCATCTAATCATCAAGGGTTGCTCAGTATTTAAGGCAGAATATCCAAGATAATTCTGCCTTTTGGTGAATTTACTGAAAGAAAAAAATATCAACCTGCTAAAACATAAAACAATTGTGAGGCAAAATAACATTTCTATTTGTTACAATTATACTGGTGTTCATTACTACCATCCATTCTAAACATCCCCAAATGTCATCACGTTTATGACTCCATAAATCTGGAAAATGCCTTATAGTGAAATAAGGGTCATCTGTTTCTAAATTAAGATGGTATCATAACACTGACAGTTGATATGCATGAAGCTGTTAGCTCCTACAAGTAAAACATTAATCAAAGGGAAAATCTTTCTCAGTTTTTGAAATACCTATGAACGTCAAGAATTTCAAAAAAGCAAAGAGAAAATTTTTCTTTTTATGTGGGAAAATAAATTAAGATGTAGTGGGCTTCTTGATCCAGTCCTGACTGCAGATATGGTTGGAAACAGTGGGGAATGTAAAGAATCCAACCACCAAAAAAAAAATAATTATTTTAATTAGAGGCTAACTACTTTACAATATTGTGATGGTTTTTGCCATACATCGACCTGAATCAGCCACAGGTGCACATGTGTTCCACGATCCTGAACACACCTCCCATCTTCCTCCCCACCCTGTCCCTGTGGGTGATCCCAGAGCACCAGTTCTGAGTGCCCTACTTCATGCATCGAACTTGTCCTGGTCATATATTATACATATGGTAATATACATTTCAATGCTATTCTCTTAAATCATCTCACACTTGCCTTCTCCCACATAATGCAAAAGTCTCTTCTTTATATCTGGGTCTCTTTTTCTGCCTTGTATATAGGATCATTATTATCATCTTTCTAACTTCCATATATATGTGTAAATATACTGTATTGGTATTTCTCTTTCTGACTTACTTCACTCTGTATAATAGGCTCCAGTTTCATCCACTTCATTAGAACTGACTCAAGCGTGTTCTTTTTTTAAGTAATATTATAGGTAATATTCCACTGTGTATATATACCTCAGCATTCTTATCCATTTGTCTACTGATGGACATCTAGGTTACTTACATGTCCTAGCTATTGTAAACAGTGCTGAAATTAACATTGGGATACATGTATCTCTTTCAATTCTGGTTTCTTTGGTGTGTATGCCCAGCAGTGGGACAATCACTACTTTTAAATTGAATAGCTTGCCAGTACAGGAGACAGGGATCAAGACCATCCCCATGGAAAAGAAATGCAAAAAAGCAAAATGGCTGTCTGGGGAAGCCTTACAAATAGCTGTGAAAAGAAGAGAAGCAAAAATCCAAGGAGAAAAGGAAAGATATAAGCATCTGAATGCAGAGTTCCAAAGAATAGCAAGAAGAGATAAGAAAGCCTTCTTCAGTGATCAATGCAAAGAAATAGAGGAAAAGAAGAGAATGGGAAAGACTAGAAATCTCTTCAAGAAAATTAGAGATACCAAGGGAACATTTCATGCAAAGATAGGCTCGATAAAGGATAGAAATGGTCTGGACCTAACAGAAGCAGAAGGCATTAAGAAGAGATGGCAAGATTACACAGAAGAACTGTACAAAAAAGATCTTCACGACCCAGATAATCATGATGGTGTGATCACTCACCTAGAGCCAGACATCCTGGAATGTGAAGTCAAGTGGGCCTTAGAAAGCACCACTATGAACAAAGCTAGTGGAGGTGATGGAACTCCAATAGAGCTATTTCAAACCCTGAAAGATGATGCTGTGAAAGTGCTGCACTCTATCTGCCAGCAAATTTGGAAAACTCGGCAGTGGCCACAGGACTGGAAAGGACAGTTTTCATTCCAATCTCAAAGAAAGCCAATGCCAAAGAATGCTCAAACTACCGCACAATTGCACTCATCTCACACGCTAGTAAAGTAATGCTCAAAATTCTCCAAGCCAGGCTTCAGCAATATGTGAACCGTGAACTTCCTGATGTTCAAGCTGGTTTTAGAAAAGGCAGAGGAACCAGAGATCAAATTGCCAACATCCGCTGGATCATGGAAAAAGCAAGAGAGTTCCAGAAAAACATCTATTGTGAGTCCAAATGTCACTTGTGAGATCTTCTCTTAACTCCCTCTTTTCATCCAATATACTTTCTATACTCTTTCTCTGTTTTTTTTCTCCATAGCATATATAATCATCTAATATGTGATATATTTCACTACATATTCATTTTGTTTATTATCTTTTGCCTCCTTTAGAATGTAAGCTCTCCTAGGGTAGCAGTTTTTATCAGTTCTATTCCCTGTTGTATGGATGTGGTTGAATACATCAGTGTGTGCATCCAGGTCAGTAATTACATTGAATATGATAGGACTAAGGATAGAATCCACTACCTTCTACTAGAGGTTGTTACCCCATACCAGATTGTTACTAAACTTTTGGATACTTTCAGATCCATTTCATGGTATTAGCCTCTAGTCCACCTTGTCTTCACTTTATCCAGAAGGCTACTAAGAATTTGTTACTTTTTTTTTTTTGCTGAAAATCTGATAGTTCATGCTGGTGGTAGCCCTCTGAGCTATCAATCTGGAAGTTCTTTCCCAAAAAAGGAAGTGAGATTCATCTGACGTAACTGATCACTTCCTCTTTCTAACTGCATACAATCATCCTTTTGATAGCTCATTTTAAACCCTGTCCAACCCTTGATTTCCTGGAAAGGAGATACTGTCTCTTATACACATCTAGATGTGTATAAGAGACAGGGAAAGTTATGACCAACCTAGATAGCATATTCAAAAGCAGAGACATTACTTTACCAACAAAGGTTCGCCTAGTCAAGGCTATGGTCTTTCCTGTGGTCATGTATGGATGTGAGAGCTGGACTGTGAAGAAGGCTGAGCGCCGAAGAATTGATGCTTTTGAACTATGGTGTTGGAGAAGACTCTTGAGAGTCCCTTGGACTGCAAGGAGATCCAACTAGTCCATTCTGAAGGAGATCAGCCATGGGATTTCTTTGGAAGGAATGATGCTGAGGCTGAAACTCCAGTACTTTGGCCACCTCATGAGAAGAGTTGACTCATTGGAAAAGACTCTGATGCTGGGAGGGATTGGGGGCAGGAGGGGAAGGGGACAACCGAGGATGAGATGGCTGGATGGCATCACGGACTCGATGAATGTGAGTCTGAGTGAACTCCGAGAGATGGTGATGAACAGGGAGGCCTGGCGTGCTGCGATTCATGGGGTCGCAAAGAGTCGGACACGACTGAGTGACTGAACTGAACTGAACTGTTAACAAAGCCCGCCCTCCTTTCTTTAGTCCTCTGGTCCCACCTGCACTTTCCAGATGGAAGCCTCCACCCTCTTCATCACGAGGCCCCCTCTCCCAAGCCTGCTCCTCCCTTTCTGCAGCTGGAGAAAATTGCTTGTTCCCACAGGGCTTGGCACAGAATAGGTACTGTCTTTCTCCTCCTTCCTCTGGCTGCCTTAAGCTTTGCTTTTGTGATTTTGCTGCCTTTTAGGTCTTAACATTCATGATAAGCCGTCTTGTAGTACTAATAACATCAGAGTCCTTACAAGGTTCCTGGCTCTGCGGTAAGGGCTTTGGATGCATCATCATCTCAGTAAATCTTCTGAGCAACCCTCTGCCGTTGGTCCTGGCATGATTCCTGTCTTAAAAATGAGTAAACTGAGACTTGAGAGGCTCCTTGACAAGAGATAACTTGTCCACGGTCTCAGAGCTGGTTAGTTCTGCTAGTGGAGCAGAATTGCCACCAAGAGAATCCAGGAATCCCATTCCAGGGGCCTTGGTGGCTTCCCTGGCCGAGCCCAGTGAAGCCTGTATCCACACCTGGATACTTCAGCTGGGAGGCCCCTGAGGGCAACAGCCTGTCTTCAGCATCTCTGAGTTCCATACTGGGCCTAGTGAGAGGTACCTAATGGGGGCTCTGGGCAGGAATCACGTGACACGGCTTCGGGGCTTGACTGATGTCTGTGTGAATTGGGGCAAGTTACCTGCCTCTCTGAGTGGGACCATCGCTGCCCAGCTAGCTGGTGAGGAGGACTGGATGACATCACGTATCTGAAAGCCAGCAGTGATGGGTAGGGGAACCCTTTTGCCCTCCCTCTGCCTGAAGGCCCTGGGGTCCATGTGGAGACTGAAGGTGCAGGAACCCCAGAGCACCAGCAGGAGTCGCCAGCGAGGCACTCTGCTCCTGAAGGTCCATGCCATTCTTCTGGGGCTCTCTCTGGGTTCCACCGAAGACTGTAGCCACAGAATCCTTCTCCCTGTGTACACTCCACACACTGGGAGGTTATGATTTTCCTATGTGTTGATCTATTATCTCAGGGCAGAAGGCAGGAGAGCCAGTAATAAGTTCTAGCCCTGGTATCTGTCTAGGTGGAGGAAAGGGTAACCAGCAGGGGGGCTGCAGAAAGCAGGGCTAGGGGAGGGGAAGGCTGTGCCCGGTGGCGCCAGCAGCCCCCCATCCCAGACTGGCCCTGAGCTCCTCAGAGCGGGTGGCTGCGTATGGGGAAGTGCACCACAGTTTGGCTTGAGAAAAAGTACCTGGTGGAACCTTCTGGAAGCAGGGAGCTGGGGAAGGAGGGACTGTCCATCCTCAATTTTCCTAGTGATGGTGGGAAGGAAGGGCACCCCTTGGGGTTTCAGGAGGCTGCTGCAGACAGGAAGCAGGGCAGTCAGTCTTCCTGCTTCTCTCTACTTGACCCTAACTCCTTTGGGGCTCCATCTCTCAGCTTCTTTTCCTTTCCTGGTAGCTTTCAACCAGTCTTGAGCAGCTTCCTAAACAGACACCTGCTCCCTAAACTCAGGGTGAGTGCTATTTATTCAGCCTATGCGGCTCTCGTTTGCCTTCATTCTGCTCCTCCTTCCAGGGTTACCATCTTCAGAATCACCCTCTCCTTGGTAAAGTCGGTCCTGACTCCGCCTGGGATTGACTGCTGCCTGCTGTGGCCGCCATCTCACAGGAGTGAGCCCTTCTTTAGAGCACTGACTCCAGTTATTTACAGGCCTGACCATCTGCTTTTCCGCTCAGCACAAAAGAGGGAATAATACTTATTAAGTGAGTGAACTAGCGGACTGTGATGGGCAGTACAAAGAGCCCTGAACCAGGCGTGAGGCCCTGATTTCTAGCCCTGCCTCCACCTTGGACTTGCTCTGTGGTGATGGGCCCATCCCTTTCCCTCTCTGAGCTCAGTTTCCAAACAAGCTCACTGAGGCAGAAGGTTAGGCAGCCTCTACGGTGCTCTTGCCTGGAGAATCCCATGGATGGAGGAGCTTGGTGGGCTACAGTCCATGGGTCGCAAAGAGTCGGACACGACTGAGCAACTACACACTTTCAAGGTGCTCCCCAGCTGAAGCCTCCTAACATTTTTGGTTCTGTGCCTCAGATGGGTCTTTCTGAGAGGGAAGAAGAAGCATCCCAAAGGGAATGACATGTGCAAAGAGCCTGTGGAAAGAGGGCAGAGAGAGATCAAAGGCCTGAGACAGAACCAGCATCAGGCTAAAGTGGGCTGATGAGAGGGAAGGGGGAGAGAGGGGAGACCAGGGAGGCAGAGGATAATGAGAGCTTCCTGTGCACCAGACCGCATTAGAAGTGCTTACCACATTCAATTCACAGCTACCTTAGCAGATAGGTACCATTATTGCCTCATTCATAGATGAGGAGACTGAAATACAGTGAGGTTCAAAGGGTAACTTGCCCAAGGCCAGACCGACAGGAAGTGATGGGAGTGTCAGGCTGTAAATTCTGGCAGTATGACCCAGAACCTACTACACAACTGAGATGCGTGCTGGACTGTAAAGCTTCTTGAACCCTGTGTTAAGAATTTCTACATTTATCCTACAACCAACAGGCAGGTATTGAAGGTTTATGCAGGGGATGATGTAGTTAAATATGTTTTACAAAGATCACTATGACTGCAGTGGGTCTAGATTACTGTAGCATATCCTGGTTAGGAAGTCATGGCATTTGAACTTGAGAGTTACATCAGAAGCTTGGGCTACTGTAGGTGTGCATGGTGGAGATGGAGGAGATTGGACTGAATTGAGGGAAAGTTAGGAAATAAAATTCACAGAATTTGGTGGTTGGTTAGATATAGAGAATGAAGGAGAGAGAGGTTTGTGAATGCTTTGTGATATATGGGGTGAGGTGAAAGAGAACCAGGATTCCAGAAGGGGAAGAAGGTTGTGGAGACCATGCGTTCAAGGACCTACTGAATGTGGTACAACTAATGAGACATCCCAGGGGTGATACCAAGTGGCAGGTGGATGTATGCATCCAGTGAAGGATTTATGCTTTATTTGCCATGGGTACTTAATGCCATGGGTCTGGATGAAATTAGCCAGGGAGAAAATACAGAGCAAGGTCAAGGGTCACAAGCTTTCATGGAGCAGCAGGAAACAGAGTCTACACAAGAGACCCAAGGGAGTGGCCAGAGAAAACCAGCAGGTGTCCTTGAAGCCAGGAGATGAGTAGTGATCAAACAATTGGTGTGGCTGCAAAGTCAGGTGTGACTCAGGACAACAAGTGCATGCGCAGCCATGAGTGCTCTGAGCAGGAGCTGCCCAGCGAAGCAGAAGGGCTGAAACCGTGAAGGGAGGAGGGCAGCATCATACAGGTGGGGCCGGAGGAAGGAGCCTAGGAAGCAGTGTCATATAGGTAGCTATTCTGAGAAGCCGGGCTAAAAAGAAGAGGAAAGAAGGTGATAGCTACAGAGGCATGAGAAACAAATGAGAAGCTTTCTCTTCTTCCCTGCCTCCCTTTCTCCCCTCCTTCCTTTCCTCTCCTCCCTCTTTCCTTTCCTTTCTTCCTTCCTCCTTTCTTTCCAATGAGGGGAAGGAGGGCGATATATTTAAAGTCATAGAAAGGACTCAGTTGAAAGGAAGGGATGACTAATCCAGTAAGATTCCTGAGCTGCTAAGCTTGGGCCAGCACCCCCTGCACTAGAACAGTGGAAAGGAAGGCAGGATGCCTGTTGCCTTGGGTGGTTTATTTGCTCTGTACCGAAAACTGGGTGGTGGCTGTTATCTTCCATCACAAATAAGAAGCAAAGGTTTCTGTTCAAAGTTGAGGATGGAAAAGTGTCTAGGGGTATGAGGAAAATAGAGCAAGTGTGAAATAGTTGTAGAAAGTGGAAAGGAACTGGCCAGGGAAACCAAGAGGATGCGATCACAATCACGGCTCTAAAGGAAGCCAGTCTGTCCTGTTCTGTGGTGCCCCCTACCACCACCAGAGTGCTTGGCTGTTTGAATACAAATGCAGAGAAAGTGCATGGTTGGATTCTTCCAGGGTCAGACCCTTTGCTGGGTTTTTGCCAAATGTGATGATAAAATGATAGAGGACAAAGAAATTGAGGGTCTTGGGGAAAAAAAAGAAAAGAAATGTTATTGGATGATACACTGTGGAATATAAGTTGGATGTAAAAGAAAAGTCGAATCAGAATGGGATGGATGAACTTGAAGAAAGCAGAGAGGACCATGGACAGGTGGGAAGAAAGAGGAGCTTGGTGGGAATGTTGTTGCTTAGTCACCAAGTCATGTCCGACTCTGTGACCCCATGATCTGAAGGGAATAGTTGAGCTGGAAGGGGGGAAGATGAAGAGCAGGTTGGGGCGGGATATTTGAGACAGTCTTTTTGAAGACAGAGCAGTAACAAATGACAAAGTCGAGAGCAGCACGTACGAGTGGGTGGCTGGAATGGAGTGGAGGTGGGACCATTGGCGGGAGGGTACCCCAGGAACCGAGGGGCCAGGGTGCTGGCTGAGTCAATATCTGTGAGGATGGTAGTCCCTCCAGGACGACCTCGGGAAGCTGGGGGTGGAGGAAGTCTGTAAGTCACAAGCCGAAGTCTTTGATTCATGATGTGGTGGGACCTGAAATCCAGTAATGCCAGTAGTGAGTGGGTGGAGAGAGCCCGAGGTACGGAAGTGTGAACTCGAAAGGAGGCGTGTCTTCTCCCAGGGTCACGTCAACCCAGGGATGTGAGCGGGGTGGACTGTATGACACAGGAGGAAACCAAGACCTCAGAGTTAAGTAACGTGTCTTAGTTGGAGGGGGGGAGCGCCCTGCCCTGAAACCTCACTTCTCCCTACAGTGAGGCATCTGCTGTTGGAGAGTCAGTCATGAATCTCAGGTGTCTCAGGCGAGTGATGTTGCGTCCTTTCCCAACAGCAGGTCTGACAAGATTGCGACAATCATGGCCAGTGGGAGAGACCGACCGCCCATCATTCCTCTCCCTCTCCTGCCCACAAGCCCTAGAGCAGAGGGGGCAAGAAGCAGGGAGGGAGCAGGTGTGCAGGGATGCTGGGGAGATGGGCTCGGCCAGGGACTGCCGTAGAACATGAGTGACACCAGCCACCTACAGAGTGCTATGATGTTCTTTGACTAATATTTCATTCTCTGGGCAGCCCTATTACACGGGTACTCTCATTTTCACTGTTCAGACGAGAATGCTGAGGCTTCAGGAGACTTAGAGAAGAATGAGCTGAGGGCCTCTCCTCTTGACCGTGGGTCCCCTTCTGTGGCTGTGGTGTCAGAGACGACTGGCAGAGCCAATGGGACGCAAAAGAGATGGGAGCTAAGGTACGGTGGATCGTGGGGAATGATGCCAGTAGGCCAAAAGAAGCAGCTTACTTTTCCCGCAACTACTCCATAAGGCTTGTGGGATCTTAGTTCCCTGACCAAGGCTCAACCTGTGCCCCTGCAGTGGAGGCGCAGAGCCCTTGCCACTGGGCTGCCAGGGAGCTCCCAGGAACAGCTTTCTCAAGCCTCCCAGTCAACTCTCAGGACTCGTATATGATGAAAGCAACCTTCTGGCTTGTTTTCCTAAGTTTCTTTTATTTTATCTCTTGATGTCTTTTTGTTGTACTTCCTAAGAGAACTCCTTAACTTTGTTTTCCAACACTTTTATTACCTTAAAACATTTTTTTCTCATATTTTTAACTTCAAAGGCCCTTTCTGACTCTCTGATGATTTCTATTTTTATTGCACCTACTACTTGTTTTATGGATGCAAAATTTCCTCAGATGCCCCTGGAAGAGATTGATTACAGATAAATTTTCTAAAAAGCATTACTTCTACATCCTGCATTGTCTCTTTTTGTATGCTTGTTTGCTCTGGTCTCTTCTTCTAAATTAGAGGCTTCCATCAAACTCCCGTGAACCCTTGGCTCTTCTCTCTGTTCACGGTTGAGAAGTAAGAGAAGCTCATGTGTGGGCAAACTCATGACCTGGTAGCACAAAGTACCCCATAGAGGAGGCTCTGAGTTGGCTTTCCTTGGGGCACCCTCCAAGGTCAGTATATGAAGATCTTTTCGTTGAGATCTCTATCTCACATCTGGGGAGACTATACCTTTCCACCTCCTTTCTGGGGCCAGAGGTTGCAAAGGAGCTGAAGGCTCACCATTTCATACACAGACTTACCCACAGTCTATTTTTCCAGCCCCGTCTTTGTTCCCACTATCATTATGTTGAGTGCATCTCTGCTGGACACGATTGGAGTGTCTCTACTGCAGTCTTCAAGGAGGGACACTTCTGGCCTCTTCCCTGCGGATTGTGTGTGATGGCTGGGAAGAGGGCACGAGGGAAGGCTGACTTCTCCAGGACAGATTCTCAGCCAGTCCCCGTTTCTACTGCAGTCTTCATCCCTTCCAGACACATTCCAGCCCTGAGACCTGGTCTCAGGGTGCATCCATCCTGCTTCTTCCACATAACCCTTTGCAGCTCTGCTTGCTGGCAAGCCCCCCTCTAATTTCCATCTTCAAAATCTGGTTGTCATTTTTCACCAGCTGCGGGTTCCTCTCTCTGCTGTTTGTCTTTGAGGGTTGATACTTTTCTTGTTCCTTTGCTGTCTTTTAAGGAGCTTAGAGAGAGAACAGACATAAATGTGTCAAGAGTGGTACTTGGTAACATTTTATGAAGGTAATCTGTTGAGGGAACAGTTGTTAAGACCGTATTGGATGGACATTAGAGAAACCACAGGGAAGCAGAAGGAAAAGGTGGTGAAAGTGTGGACGGTTTGTCCTCTCCTAATGCCCCCAACTCCAAAAGGAAGCCCCACCCCAGGCTCCCAGCTCTGAGCCAAGCCCAGAACCACGTTGGGCTCTGGAGTCTTTTGAAACTGAAGGTGGGGATTGGGCGGAGGCACTAAAGGTGAGGAAGGGCATGCTAGCTCTCCCTGGACTCCCGCCGCTAACGTCCCTGAGACCACACTGGGACCCAGAAGCTCAGATGAAGGAAGAAGTGGGTGGGAGTGGGATGGGGTGGGTGAGGCATCAGGTGCCTGATGCCTGGTGAGGTCTGAGGGGAGGGGGACTGCTCAGGGACTGGTGGCTTCACCTTGGCTGTCAACAATGGAGTGTGGAGAACTGTGAGATTAGAGTTAGGTTGACCGCCAACCCTGCCTCCCGAGACAACTCATTCAGTAAAAGAGTTGGCTCTGCTTGAAAAGGTCCTGGCCAGACAACGTGAGACTGCAGTGTGTTGGGAGTTAGAATGTGCGACTCTGCCTCTTGGGGCTTCCCAGATAGTGCTGGTGGTAAAGAGCCTGCTGCTAATTCAGGAGACCTGGGTTTGATCCCTGGATCAGGAAGATCCCTGGAGGAAGCCATAGCAATCCACTCCAGTATTCTCCCCTGGAAACTCCCGTAGACAGAGGAGCCTGGCAGACTACAGTCCGTGGGGTTGCACAGAGTCAGACAGGACTGAAGCAACTTAGCATGCAAGCACTCCAACTCTTGGCTCTGTATCGTCTCAGCTATGTGGCCTTGGGCACACTGCTCAGCTTCAGTTTTCTCTTCTCTACAAGTGGGCATGATGTGCCCACCTCGCATAGTTATTGTGAGGATGAAGTGAGGCAGCCTGTGTTTGGCACACAGTAGGCACTCAAAAAATGACTAAAATAAGAAGAGTGATGCTTGAATCACTCCCTGCATCCCAACCCTCTCCATTCCTCCCGCTTGTATTCTTCCGCAGTGGTATAAGAGCAGCCCACTACTGTTGTCATAGACTCACCAAAAAGGGTGGTCCTGGAAGAAGAGCCTCCCGCTCTCCCTTCTCCCTTCAAGGGATGCCCAGGCCCTCCTGGTTTCTTGTACTTTGGGCACTATCCAGAGGTTCTAGGAAGAAGTGGGTTTGGGTTTGGACACCTCTAAGTGCCCAGCTCTCTAAGTCCATCCAATGTGAACCTGGGGAAAGGCTTGAGGGTCCATGGGGCAAATAATGTCTATACCCTTCACTGCCTCCAGTCTTCTCTCCAATCAGGGCAGCAGATCTGAGTCAGGATGGGAGCCACATGAGGCAGAAAGATTTGTTTTATGCCATGCACACTCCCATGTCTTCCCAAGGGCTAGTGGCTACAGAGCCTGGAGTCTTCTTGCAGCAGTCCTAAGCCAAGAAGCATAAGCCAGCAGACTACTCCCTTCTGGCTTGTCTGCTGAGGCAAGGCCTCCATGTAGGTAGATCCTTGAGCTGCAGTGGGAGCTGACAAGGCCTGAAATGTAGTTAGAGGAACCCACACCACACACAGGGTCACACGGGGGCATGTGCATGAACACACATTTCTCCTATTTGTCATCACATTCATATACCCTCTCCCATAGACATGCCTGCTTCTTCTACCAAAAAATACATTTCACTTCCCTACTGCTTAAGCAGAGCACACACACAGACACACACCCTTCTTGTCTGCCTTAACTTGTGAGGAAGGGACAGAGAGGATCACTGGATATTTGGTAGAACGAGGCTGGTTAAGAACACAGTTTAGAGTCCCATCAGCCTCTTTCTACCCATAGTCATCATCAGAGAAAGGAGGACCACTGCTTTCTCCAGGGGCTAGGAGAATGGCTCACTTTATATGATAGGTACTGAGTTTGTGATTCTTTACCCAGAAGTACAGAGATATGGGCTCCCCAGGCGGTACTAGCAGTTAAGAACCTGCCTGTCAATGCAGGAGGTGTAAGAGATGCGGTTTCGATCCCTGGGTTAGGAAGATCCCCTGGAGGAGGGAATGGCAACCCACTCCAGTATTCTTGCCTGGAGTATCCCATGGACAGGGGAGCCTGGTGGGCTACAGTCCCTAGGTTCACAAAGAGCCAGACATGACTGAGCACACACAGACATGCTCCTGGCTATTTGAGGAACACGTGTACACGTGTGGCAGATTCATGTTGATATATGGCAAAACCAATACAATATTGTAAAGTAATTAGCCTCCAATTAAAATAAATAAATTTAAATTAAAAAAAAATGTCCCGTCTAAAATCAACAGCATCACCCCTGTCATGACATGCTATGACATGAGCTCAGGGCATATGGATAATTTGAGAGATTCTGAGGGCAGTTTCAAGGGTAGAGACGGAGGTGGAGCAGCTTATCACACTCCCATCCCAGCCTATCTCATCATCACAGCATCACTGCTCTGCCTCCATCCCTTGTAGACCTAGTTTCTGTCATGGGTGGAACTGTAGCACTTCACTCTATGGCAGTAGGCCCCACAGCCCCCCTGGGAAAGGACACGTCCATCCTCAGCCAAGCAGGGAAGGAGTGGCCTGGGCTATCAATAGGGCTGGGCTTTCTTGTTTGGGGGGAGGCAGGTTTCCTGGGATTTCCCTACTGACATGCTCTACTCTTTCCTAAAACTCCAACTAGCCCAGCTAGTTGGAAGTTGGAAATGTCCCCATAGGCTGACTACCTTTTCTCGATCTCCACCACGGCTGACTCTAATAAAAACCCTGCGGTCTCACAGAAGCGTCACAGTGCCGTGAGGGAGCCAGACTCCGCTGTCAGGACCCTAGGAGCCAATATTAGGACTGTCACTTATTGGCTGTGTGCTCTGAGTTGTTTACCTTTCTCGGTGCTCAGGGGTTTCACCTATAACAACAGGGAAAACCTGTCCATCTCCCTGGGTGGTTCCGAGGCAGTGACATATGTAACATATCGCACCCATTCTGGGCTCCAGTCCAGGAGGGTGGATGGCCCAGGCCACCACTGGTTTGCCTTGCACAAGGAGGGGGCTTCAGTGCCTTGAGGCTGGGCACCCCAGCAGAGGGCTAACTGTGAACGTAGGATGATATTTAAGCCTTGGTGGATAGGTTGGCTGCTAGGAGTGGCTGGCACCATCTTCCAGAGCATGCTGTCTGACTGCTGCCAAGTTCCTGGGACAAGAGAAGGTGTTATAGTGGTCTGCTTCCTCTGCTCTATATTGGTACTACTCAAAGTGTGGGCCATGGCTCATACTCCTCTGCAAAATGTGTGTTACCCCACAGCAGTGAGATAAGCATAGAAGTTAAAAGGAAATTTGCAGAACATTTTTTTTAGTAATTTGACACTGCTGAAACACAAGTGGCATCAAAGTTGGGCTTCTTTTTCCTTTCTAAGATTTCAGTTTGCTAGTGATTTACTTTTTATCATCTTTTCCTAAAAAAGCATAGATCTGGAATGGATTGGGAGAAAAATACTATTTCTTCACCATTCATCATTTGAGAAGCACTGACGTTGATAACGTCAAAGCCATCTTAAAATCAGCTCCAAGTCCAATTAAGGAGAGAAGAGAAGAAACCTCATCTGATGGCAGAAATTAGCCACAACTCACAGGTTGGTGAGTTGGCGGCATTTCCGCTGATCTGTGAGCTCCTCGGGGTGGGTGGGGTCATGTGCACTTATCTGTGCTCTTCAGGGTGCTCAGTGCCTTGCATATAGTAAAGGCTCAGTAAATGCTTGTGAAACGCATAAAAGCTAGCGGAAAGCTTATGGTGACAGAAATCAAGGAAGTGGAACTAAGGTCACCACGTCTTCGCCTACCTGTGATCCAGCTCTGGTCTCTGGGGATGCTCTGGTCTCTGAGGACACTCATTACTGAGGACACCTCAGTAAGCTGTGCAAAAGTGAAGAGGAGAAATGATCACCTTAAACCCCCACCTTCCCCACCCGTGGGAAGCTTCTTCCCTTTACAATGAGGGCTACCAAGGCCAGTCTGGAAGGTGCTTCACACACAAGGCTGAATAAGTTACCCACAATTTGGGCCCTTACATTGTGCAGGTAGATCTGAGAGGACAATGAGCCCTGCCGATTGTGACGGGAGATCAATGGAAATAAGACCTGGTGTGAATGTGTGTGCTGGGGGTGGCAGGGTTCACTGTGAGCCCAGCTCCCTGGGGTCCTGGCACATGTGGGAGAAGAGGAGAGTGACCTGGTCCAGAGTCCATGAAATTCACCGGGGTTGGCAGGGAGGGCCCTTCTCACCCACTACCCAGCCTGGGGCCTTTGATTATGGTCTGAAGTTAGATCTCAACTGAAATAAACCTTTAGTGTGAGGAATCTAAAGCCTTTTACCCTTGTCTAAGCTGCTTTCAGTTCACCCATCCGATCTTCTCATTTGCTTTGGGTCCCTGGTCTCATATTAATGTCTGAAGGATGAGTTGCTGCAGACACCCACTCCTCTTTAAAGAAAGAACTTGGAGAAATGTGAGCAGGGGTATGGGGTAGGAAATGCCATCTGGGCCAGGCTTTGGGCTTGGCTCTGTGATTGCAAAGATGAGTAAGCCCCCTTCCTACCCAGCGGGTCTCGCTGACTGTCACCAAGAGATGCAGGGGTGACTTGGGAGGACACAGAACTGAGGACATGGTGTGTGGCAGGATCCAGAAGGCAAGGATTCTGCCAGGCGGAGAAGGAAAGAAGGATCCCGTAGTTAAGGACAGGAAGAGCAACATAGGGGATTGGTGAGGCACATGTAGTTTCCCAGGGACTGTTGACCTGCCCAGGGATACTCTTCAATCAGAGACATTGAGCAGTGGCCTGTCTACCGTCTACACCTGTCTACAGTGCTGCCCGGTATGCTCTGAGACCCATAAATACCAGAATTACCTGCAGTGCTAGCTAGACATGCAGATTCTAGATCACTGTAGAGGCTGAGAGCCTCAGCCAAGGGGCTTACTCCTGCCTCCAGCCTCGCCTCCAACCGGCCAGGGGCTGAGGGGTAGATGCGGATGGAGGACCTGAGGCACGCCCGGGGTTTCATGGAACAGGGCTCAGCATCACCACGTCCTCCTCCAACTGTGCCAGGAAACTAAGATAGGAACGTCCATTGGTGGTCCAGTGGCTAAGAATCTGCCTGACAGTCAGGGGATGTGGGTTTGATCTCTGGTCCAGGAAGATTCCACACCCCGCGGGACAACTAAACCGTGTGTCACAGCTACTAGTCACATGCCCAGAGGCTGTGCTCCATGACAAGAGAAGCCACCACAATGAGAAACCCTGGCACCACACCTAGAGAGTAGCCCCTGCTCCTCGCAACTACAGAAGGCCCATGCGCAGCAGTGGAGAAGACCCCAAAATTAATTAATTAATTTAAAAAACGAAGATAACACATATGCCCAGATGACAAGTTGGAGGAGGCAATGGCACCCCACTCCAGTACTCTTGCCTGGAAACTCCCATGGATGGAGGAGCCTGGTGGGCTGCAGTCCATGGGGCCGCTAAGAGTCAGACACAACTGAGTGACTTCACTTTGACTTTTCACTTTCATGCATTGGAGAAGGAAATGGCAACCCACTCCAGTGTTCTTGCCTGGAGAATCCCAGGGATGGCGGAGCCCAGTGGGCTGCCGTCTGTGGGGTGGCACAGAGTCAGACACAACTGAAGCGACTTAGCAGTAGCAGCAGATGACAAGTGATCAGGATAGTGCTGCAAGAATCCTGCCTCTGCTGGAGGGCCCTGGCACAGTGCAGAACTGAAATGATCTTAATCCAGACTGTCACCCAGACAGGCGTGATTATCTATGAGCCTGTGGTGAACAAGGGACAGACCAGTTTATTTCTCAGCTTCTTCTTGGGACAATGACTAGTTAATTAAGAATATCCACAACTGCACTGTCCAGTATAGTAACCACTAGCTTACATGTGGCTGTTTAAATAGCACATTTTCATCACAGAAAGTTCTATTGAATATTGCTGAAGAGAAAACAAATTCTATTCTTACATGTATTACTCAGCCATCTGACACTGGGGCTTTTTTGTGTGCTGGACCAACGTCAGCCCTGAATGAGAGAGCTCAAGGTTTGTGTCAGATACCTGGATGGTCAGTCTACCTGGCTGGTCAGTTTGGTGGAGAAAAGAAATGAAACTGGTTAGTAAACATCGTCTGTTCCAGTGGTGACATCGAAAGCTTATGAAAAGATTCCCTTTTCAGCGACTCGTCATTCTCCAAACATTTGTGGGGTACCTGTTATGTCTCAGCACCCTGTCTAGACACTGGGGATGCAACGTGACAGGACAGATGTGGCTCTGATCCTCATGGAACTTGCAGACGTGTGATTGAGCACACGCATCACAGATGAAGCATCGAGCATTACAGAATGGCTTCACAGTTCTTTCCCAGGATGTATGCCCAGCAACTGGAATTTTCAATAAAAAGAAACAGCAAAATTCTCAAGATCCCAAATTGTTTTTCAGAGTGAGCCACGTACCGCTCTACCCCTAAAAATGTCATAGGCTTTCTCTATGGGGGCTCTGAAACCCCGCTGACAAGCCAGAGCCATCTGGACACGTTCAGAACAAGGGAGGTGAGAGAGGGGTCCTAGAGGCAGCTTGGGAGGCCCCCCAAAGGGAGCTCCCGGGGGCAGCAGGCATAAACACATGCCGAGTGGCTGGTGAAATGGTTTGGCTGTAGAGGCTAATGCACTGAGGTTCAAAGCTTTGAAGAGAGTCTGCGGGCAATAATAACAAACGACTTTGATTTAATTATGTACCACAGACTTTCTAACTGACTTTTGAGAGAGACAGCACTTCTGAGATCCACGTCTGGCAAGAATTTGCCATAGGTGATTTTTTTCAGGTTATTTTACAGATTGACATTTTTGTGAGACTCAGGAAATAAACAAGCTCTTTGAAATCAAGAATGTACGTGTGTGTGTGTGTGGCACTGCAATTTTCTAATTTTAAAACAGCATAGTTTATGCTTGATCAGAGTGTGTCTCAAATCACAGCTAAACGTCTTTTTGAGTGCCACTCATCTGCTCTCGGGGAAATGTAGATAGAGGTATGTTACAAAGTATTTTATGAAAAACGCAGGGGTCCTTTGGGGGAGGAGGAGGGATCTCATTTAGTTTATAGTTCAGGCAAGTATTCAGAGGCCTGAGTGGTGAAGGATGGGGCTTCCCAGGTGGCGTTCAGTTCAGTTCAGTTCAGTCGCTCAGTTGTGTCCGACTCTTTGCGACCCTCTGAATCACAGCACGCCAGGCCTCCCTGTCCATCACCAACTCCCGGAGTTCACTCAGACTCACGTCCATCGAGTCAGTGATGCCATCCAGCCATCTCATCCTTTGTCGTCCCCTTCTCCTCCTGCCCCCAATCCCTCCCAGCATCAGAGTCTTTTCCAATGAGTCAACTCTTCGCATGAGGTGGCCTAAGTACTGGAGTTTCAGCTTTAGCATCATTCCCTCCAAAGAAATCCCAGGGCTAATCTCCTTCAGAATGGACTGGTTGGATCTCCTTGCAGTCCAAGGGACTCTCAAGAGTCTTCTCCAACACCACAGTTCAAAAGCATCAATTCTTCGGCGATCAGCCTTCTTCACAGTCCAACTCTCACATCCATACATGACCACAGGAAAAACCACAGCCTTGACTAGACGGACCTTAGTTGGCAAAGTAATATCTCTGCTTTTGAATATGCTGTCTAGGTTGGTCATAACTTTTCTTCCAAGGAGTAAGAATCTTTTAATTTCATGGCTGCAGTCACCATCTGCAGTGATTTTGGAGCCCCAAAAAATAAAGTCTGACACTGTTTCCACTGTTTCCCCATCTATTTCCCATGAAGTGATGGGACCGGATGCCAAGAATCAGCCTGGCAATGCATGAGATGCAGGAGATGCGGGTTCAATCCCTGGGTAGGGAGGATCCCCTGGAGTAGGAAATGGGTAACTCACTCTAGTATTCTTGACTGGAAAATTCCATGGACTGAGGAGCCTGCTGGGCTACAGTCCGTGGGGTCGCAAGCAGCTGGACATGACTTAGTGATTGGACGTGACTTGCTGACGCCACAGCAGACAGTGGGGAAGGTGCGATTATTGTGCTGAGACTGGGCCTACTGTTACCAAAATGTCCTATGGCCTATGAGCATTTCTTGGAAACTTACTGTATGCTCGCGCCCATCTTGCCACAGGGGAAATACCCAGGGGAGTAAGGAAAATGTGTCTTGGTGTCCACAGCTTGCAGACTCCTAGCATAGACAGACACAGGTCAGGATGAATAGGTGAGAGAGTTTTACTCTCATGGTGGGAATCCGAAAAGGTTTCCAGAAGGAGGGTCTTGAAGCTGGGCCTGGCATGTACAATTGTCAGCTTGCTCATTGCACTGTGGAAAGGAATTCCCCAGACTCCAGTAGCTCGTTCAGGCCTATGGGCACGTCTTGTGCACTGGAAATTGTCCCTAAATTGAACTTTGATTTTTCGGGGTTTTATTTTGCTTTGTGTTTGCAACTTTAAGAATTGATTTGGGGCAGGTAGAGATTAACAACAAAATTCTAAAATATCATTTGTTTCTCAACAATAGAGTTGTTAAGTCTTTCTTGGAGTGAAATCATCATCAGTAAACTATATCCTACAAACCTGAGCTTGGGGAGAAGATACTAGAGGTTACAAGCGCTGTTAGGTCAAAGAGACCTGGGCTCACAGCCTGGCTCCACTCCAGTGAGATCTGGAGCAAGTCCTGAACCACTCTGAGCCTTAGTTTACTCATCTAGAAAATGGCAGTCAAAATGCCTATCCTATGAAATCTGTCTGTGGTTAGGGTTCAACGAGCTACTTCAGTGAATTTCCCAGTATCCTGTCAGACGTGGAGGCAGTGCTCAGCCAGTGTTGGCCAATGTCCGATGACCCCCTGACATCTCGGCTTACCTCATCTTAGCTGGCCTACCAGGTCCTGCGGTCACTCACAATCTAGAACCAACTGTGGGAGACAAAGTGTTTGGGGTGGGAGATAGTTGGGGAAAAGGGCTATTTCGTGGAGCTGTCTGAACTAAAAGTCTAAAGGGAGTGACTTTGTGGGAGGAAAGTTCTTTCTGGCTTATCTTCTTAAACACACCCTCTCTAGGCAGCCCCACTGATGTAATGGGGCCAGGTTTATGTCCTTCCTCTCCACTTTCGAATAGCTTGTGCTCATCTCAGTTCAGCCCTTATTACACAGTGTTGAACAGCCTACTTACAGGTTGGTCTTCACTAGTTGAATATGAGCTCCTTAAGGCCTGGGACTCCATCTTATTAATTCAGCATCAAGACCAGAGCCTGGAAGGAAACTGGTGCTGAATGCTTTGTGAACAGATGGACAGCTGAACCAGAGCTCTGGCCAGGCCCCAATATCTGGATTCTCTTTCAGTTCACTTAAATGGCAGATAGGAGGCAAACTAAAAATGCTTGCTCGGTATGTTATAAATTACTGTCCTAGAAGAGCTAGTAGCATTTCCTTAAGTGGGCAAATCTATAAAATCCAGATAATTGTAAGGTTGAGTGTTAGCCTCATTCTCTCTGGCTATCGCCCTTGCTCATCCAGATTCTATATTTAGGTGACCAAGAGAAGTTCTCTAAGCTTATGGAGAATGAGTCATCCTACCTGCCTGTCCTCAACTGTTAGACCTGGGGCAGGGAGGAGAGGAGGATGTCTGGGAAAGGTTAGCTCAGTTTGGGTGTTAAACCAAGGAGCAGAAGAAGGAAAAACTTCCAGGGTCAGGGAAAGTCATTAATTGATGAGTCTCCAAAGGAAGAAATGCCTTCATGGCCACATGCTTACGTAAGCCCATGTCAACACTTCCTGCTTTCCTCACTTGGGTAGGTGAACTCATCAATGGCTGGTCACTCACTGATTCACCCTCTGTAGTAACCAGTAACCATTATTCATTCATTCATTCAACAAATATAGGGGGATTTCTGTGTGTGGTATAGAAGTATAAAAAGTACCATACGAGGCCACATAAAGGTATATACTACTTTATATCTGACCTCAAGGAGCTTTTGGTCTAATAATACAGATTCCTGGACAGACACATAATGGGTATAATAAAGGGTAGAAAAATAAAATGTTTAAATGTTTATTAAAAATGTATCTTAAAGGGTCATGGGAGTCCAAGAAAATCGTGTATCTCCACTGGAAGGCAATGTATCAATGGGGTTGAGAGGTTTTGGAAGTAAATAGGTTCCATTCTTGGAATTAACCACTTACTGACTATATGACCTACAGTGAAGGACTAAACCTCTCAGGGTCTCAGTTTCTTCGCTTACTGGGTTTTTGTGCAGGTTGAATGGGAAAATGTACATAGAGCCTTAGCATAGAACCTGATGCACAGATGGCCAGTGTTTCTCAGCTCAACTCCACAGGCCAGTGGTGCAGAGTTTTAAAAATCTCAGATGTCCAGGTGTGGAAGCCAGAGTTACTCGGTTATAAACACGAAACTTACTTTGGCTAACATTAAGCAAGCAAGAATGTATTCGGAATACACAGAATGCTCACAGAATTGATGGGAAATAGAAGAGCTAGTCCTTGGAAAGGATGAAACTGGTGGATCTGAAGTGAACTGCCTGTGGACATAACAGGCAGTTAACTTCAGGGGCAATGAGTTTTCATGCCTGTTTTCTCCTTCCAGGATTTGGATACTGGAGGAGTCTGGGTGATTTACTTGGTTCCAAGCTCATACCTCGCTTTGGGTGGTAGAATATTGACTTAACACTCCCTCAAAGCAGCATGGGGGGATGGGTATTGTTTCCCAGGGGGAAATGAGGTGGCTTCACCTGAACTGATCATGAGTACTGGGCAAATCAGAGACCACAGCTGTACACAGCACAGTGCCCCCTCTAGATCCACATGGTGAACATCTGTGAATGGAGCATGGGCAAGTTTACTTTTAAAAAAGCTCCACAAATAATCCAGAGATGCACCAAAAAGTAAGATTCACTGAAAACACACTAGAAACGGGAGGAGTATCATTAGCTGTTAAAGCAGGCAGGAGAGGCAGGTACCAAATTGAATAACACAGATCTCTTCAGAACTTAAAGTCCGTTGTGATCACTGGCAGGATTCTACTAAGTGTGAGTCAGCCCTCTTATCTTCTAGAGGAGAAGATAAATAATATTCTCACAATACAAGACTGCGTGCAAGGTTTTGAGGGAGCCTGGATGTTTTCTCCAGATGACTATTTTGCACTTTCCGTGTTTCTTCTTGACAACAGATGCATCAAGGTCAGGCCAAGGTCCCCAGCAAGTGAGTGATCTGAGAAGAAAAAGTGCTACCAGTGACCCAGGAGAGGTAGCCATCTCTGATTGGGGGTCATTGCCTGACTCCTCAAATGACAAAGAGAAAACCGACAAGTCATTCCAGGGAATATTCCACTTGATCTCCCACAGTGGGACTGGGCGTCTGCTGGGTGACCCATGGGAGTAACCTGCACTTTCCGAATTTTTTTGTGGTGTTGGGGAGGAAAGAGGGAGCTGCAGGCCTGGAAGTCTGCCAAGAGATATGGAATCATGAGAATGTGGCTGACCAGCTCTGGGAGGTTGCCCAGCCCCACTGGATGTGAGCTTCAGTTTGGTCTTTGAAGGACCAAACATTGCTCTAGACATTTTGCTTCAAGTTCATTAATCCTGATGACAAGTTCCAAAATTGCAAAGGGATTGCCCTTTGCCAGATCACATATATCTATGGTCTGACATTAACAAACCGAGTTTGTCTTTTCTATGTATAATTGGCACCCAAATATAGCTAAAGGAAAAAAAAAGAAAAAGAAGAAAAAAGAGAGGGAGAAAGAGGATTTTTGGCTTCTTCACTAGTTTAAAAATTATACTATGACATTTATTGCTTCCATTATCCAAAAATATCAGTTTGTTTGAAGCAGATTTCCCTCTCTCTTTGGAGCCACCCACCTCCCCCCTACCCCTCCCCTCAAAGTCTTCCCATGCTGCCCTGATCAACACTGAACTTTTGTGTCTGGAAGGCCCCATGTACTTTCTGTACCCACCAGGAGAGACCTTGGACAGGATCAGATCACAGGAGAAGGTGCCTTTGGGCACTTCCAGCCTCTTTCTTTATATGGCCTATAAAAGTTCAGAAAGAGGACGTAGATTATTGTTCTTGGAGTTATTTATCTTTTCATTCTTATCTCTCAGTGTCCAAAAAGAAAGGGTTGGTCCCTTATTAGATGTTATTAGTTTCCCTCTCCGGATCCTATTTTATTGAGTAAAGTTTTAGTTAAGTCTTTAATGTGATCATGTTTATCTTCCTTAAAATGAAGGCGAACAATGCTTAATCAAGAGAAATACTTTAGTCTTGGAGTTTCAGAGGCATCACTGGTGTGGAAGAAATACTTTGCCACATGCACCCCAGTGTCCATTGCAGCACTATTTTTAATAGTCAGGACATGGAAGCAACCTAGATGTCCATCAAGAGATGAATGGATAAAGAAATTGTGCTTCATATATACAGTGGACTACTACCTAGCCATAAAAAAAAAAAAAAAGAATTTGAGTCAGTTCTAGTGAGGTGGATGAACCTAGAGCCTGTTATACAGAGTGAAGTTAGGTTAGAAAGAGAAAAACAAATATAGTATATTAACACGTACATATGGAATTTAGAAAAATGGTACTGATGAAACTATTTGTAGGTCAGCAATAGAAAGTTATGACCAACCTAGAGTGAAGTGAAGTCGTTCAGTTTTGTCTGACTCTTTGTGACCCCGTGGACTGTAGCCTACCAGGCTCCTCCTTCCATGGGATTCTCCAGGCAAGAATACTGGAGTGGGGTGCCATTTTCCTTCTCCAGGGGATCTTCCTGACCCAGGGATCGAACCCAGATCTCCCGCATTCCAGGCAGATGCTTTAACCTCTGAGCCACCAGAGAAGCCAAACTAGACAGCATATTAAAAAGCAGAGACATTACTTTGTCAACAAAGGTCCACCAGTCAAGGCTATGGTTTTTCCAGTGGTCATGTATGGATGTGAGAGTTGGACTGTGAAGAAGGCTGAGTGCCGAAGAATTGATGCTCCAACACTGTGGTGTTGGAGAAGACTCTTGAGAGTCCCTTGGACTGCAAGGAGATCCAACCAGTCCATTCTAAAGGAGATCAGCCCTGGGTGTTCATTGGAAGGACTGATGCTGACGCTGAAACTCCAATACTTTAGCCACCTCATGGGAAGAGTTGACTCATTGGGAAAGACTCTGATGCTGGGAGGGATTGGGGGCAGGAGGAGAAGGAGACGACTGAGGATGAGATGGCTGGATGGCATCACCAACTCGATGGACGTGAGTTTGAGTGAACTCCAGGAATTGGTGATGGACAGGGAGGCCTGGTGTGCTGCAATTCATGGGGTCCCAAAGAGTCGGACACATCTGAGCAACTGAACTGAACTGAACTGAATAGAGACGCAGACATAGAAAATAGACTTTGGACACAGCAGGGGAAGGGGAAGGTGGGGCAAATTGAGAGAACAGCATGGAAACATAAATATGACCATATGTGAAATAGCCAGTGGGAATTGGGTGTCTGATGCAGGGAGCGCAACCTGGTGCTCTGTGACAACCTAGAGCGGTGGGATGGGGTGGGAGGTGGAGGTTCAAAAGGGAGGAGATACATGTATACAGATTCCAGACTTTGTTTGGGGAGGAATATTAGAATACTGATTTGGTTACTGTAACAAAGGCCAAGATGGTGGTGACTTCATCAAGGCAGAGATTTCTTTCTCACAGAAAGCTCAAGCCTGGGCAGCCAGGGCTAATATGGTGGTTCGCAGCATCCAGGACTAAAGAGCTTTCCATTTTATCAGTCTGCCATTGTCAAAAGGCACCTCCACCTTAGGGTCCAGGAAGCCTGTCCCAGCTCCAGCCACCACATCTGTGCTACCACTTTTAAAAAGAGCCTGATTGTGCAATTCTTCTCTGTTTAAAACCAGTTCCCATTTATTGCCCATTCCCCTTTATGATCAACGTAAAGGAGGTAGGTACTGAAGAATTGAATAAATAATATGGCATGAGTACCAACCGGCCAGTAGATAAGGCACAGCCAGCATGGGTCAGTGGACTAGCCCTGCAGGGAGGGATCCTCCTCCTTTGATCCCAAACTCAAACCTGCTTCAAGCCCCCATGTGCTCAAGCTCCTCTCAGCAGCTTTCTGTTCTAATATGCTGTGCTCTTTCGTGACCCTATATTTTGCCCATGCTGTACCTTCTGACAAGAATGTTTTTATTGCTTTAGTGGCAAATTTTCATCCCCCTCTCCTTCGTCCTATCTGGATATTATTGATATCTGATAGTTGGTATTTCTTGAATAATCTCTACCTTTAAGGCACTATTTCAAATGCTCCACATCATGTAAAAACTTACTTGATTCTCAAGTCCATAGTTCTTCCATAAATTAATTCCATTTCAAAGATGAAGAATCAAAGCCCAGGGAGGTTAAATAAATTGTCCTTGTCACCCAGCTCAGCTGCCATCTTTTCTGTGAAATCTTTCCACACAGACCTAGGAAAAGCTAGTTTCTTTGTGTTCCCATAATGCGTTGTTATCTAAAATTTGATTTTATATTGGGGAATAGTCTATTTTTAATGTTGTGTTAGTTTCAGGTGTGCAACAAAGGGATTCAGTTTTTACATACACATATATCCATTATTTTTCAGGTGTTTTTCCCATATACGTTATTACAGAATATTGAGTAGAGTTCCCCGTGCTATACAGTACATCCTTGCTGATTACCTATTTTACATGCAGTGCCCCCAAATACTTTGTGCCTATTTCTATTATGTACCACATTGTATTGTAAATCATCTGTTTACATACCTCTTTCCTCAGTAGTAGATGATAAGATTTCAGGGTTTGGCACACCACTCGGCATGTGATAGGCATTCAGTGAAATCTCTGAATATTGACAAAATGAATAAACTTGAAGTTTTCATCTTCTTGGTTTCCCAGGTTGCTCAGTGGTAGAAAATCCATGTGCCAAGGAGATGTGGGTTCGATCCTTGGGAGGAAATGGCAACTCACTCCAGTATTTTTGCCTGGGAAATTTAGAGCAGGGTACAAAAAGGAAAAAGAGCTAGGCATTGTTAACTTTCATGTGATCAAGAATCTCGCATGGCTCTTTTTCTAACCTTGGCAATCTCTCTCCATTGGTTTTTTAAATAGTTTAAATGGGTATAGATATCACTTTGCTGACAAAGGTCCCTATAGTCAAAGCTATGGTTTTTCCAGTAGTCATGTACAGATGTAAGAGTTGGACCATTCAGAAAAGACTGAATGCTGAAGAATTAATGCTTTTGAATTGTGGTAATGGAGAAGACTCTTGAGAGTCTCTTGGACAGCAAGGAGATCAGACCAATTGATCCTAAAGGAAATTAACCCTGAATATTCATTGGAAGGACCGATGCTGAAGCTGAAACTCCAGTAATTTGGCCATTTGATATGAAGAGCTGATTCTTTGGAAAAGACCCTGATGCTGGGAAAGACTGAGGGCAGGAGAAGGTGGCAACAGAGGATGAGATGTATGGATGGTATCATCGACTCAATGGACATGAGTTTTAGCAAACTCCAGGAGACAGTGAAGGACAGGAAAGCCTGGTGTGCTGCAGTTCATGGAGTCAGACATGACTTGGCAACTCAGCAACAAAACATAATGAGGTTCACAAGAGATAATCTGGGGTCCTCCTAAAGGCCTGAAGCACCTTCAAGGTGATGTTGAACACCATGCTTCAGAAGATCTCTGTCCCCTAAGAGGATCCAATACAGTGCCTGGTACATGGTGTCATCAGTCTTGATTCCTTCTGACAAGCTGTTCCAAAGACCAATCAACAAGAAAATGAGAAGTGATGTAGAACTGATTCATTTTTTAAGATGGCACCATACACTCACACAGACAGACAGACACACACACACAGCCCCCAGTGTAACTGAAGTCACCATGAAACCATAATCATGTATCTTCATACTCAACAGAAATTGCAAACCCTTTTCATTTTTATAATCTCCATAATGATAATTGTAAATGACTAACTATTCTATCCAGAAGATGTTCCATGACCAAATTAGGTATTCTCTGATAGCTGAACACTAGGCTGTTTACATTTTTAAAAATAATTTCCAGATTTCTTTTTAAAATGTAAACAAAAAGGCATTTCACTGCTAAGTACTTCAGTTTGCATCTCTAAATTATAAGAACTTTTTCAAATGTCAGTATCAGATGCTCTTAACAAAAAAGAACATTTGTTCCTTAATATTATCTAATTTTTAGTCAATATTCAAAATTCCCAATAGCCCTCACTATGTCTTTTTACTATTTATTTGCTCAAACCTAAATCTGAATAAGGTCCATGCAATGCATTTTGTGGTTATGGCTTTTGAGTCCCTTTTAACCTAGAATACTTCTTCTGTTCCCAGTCTTTTTCTATTCCATTGACTTGTGGAGGAAACTGGGTCAGTTTTCAATTAGAATTACCTTCTGAGTTGCTTCCTGGAAGTGTCATTAAATATATTCTCTTAATCTTTGCATTTAAATTAAAAGTTGAATCTTAATCACATTTTTGGTAAAAAATACTTCACAGGGGACCATAAATGTACATAATATTAAAGTATTCCACCAAAAAGGATGATAAGATTAATTGATCATTGAGTTTAACTAGTGACAGTCTGATCACCCCATTTTAAAGTTGTGTTTTCCCCCTTAGACCAGCAAGTAATGAGTGGGATGATGTTCTAGCATCCTGCAAATATCCAATTCCCCTTCAATTTTTTCCCTAATGATTTTAGCATCCATGGTTGAACATCACCTAAATTGAATATCTCACTAGGAGTTGCAAAATATTAATTTCTATTTTTATCATTTCATGTTATTTACTAGAATTCTACTGAGACTTTCTCTTTTTTTCCAATGTATTAATGGGACTTCTATAAACAAGAGCTTATTAACTAGGGCTATTTAGTGATCCTGCATCCTGGTTAATATCAGTGTGCAGCAAGCCTCCCAGACAGTGGTGTTAAACAAAAATGTTATTATGTTTGTGGATTCTGTGGGTGAGGAATTCAGACAGGGCACTGTGCAGATGACACGTCTCTATTCTGTACTGTCTGAGCCTCAGCTGGAAAGACCTTCAGGCTGGGATGACTCAGCAACTGGGTGTTTGAATAATCTGAAAGCAACCTCACTCTAAGTTGCTCTTGGGCCAGAATGGCTTGAACCCTCAGCTCCGCTGGGACAATTAGCCAGAGTTCTTGCATATGGACTATCTGTGTGGCTTGGGCTTCCTCACAGCATGGTGGACGAGGGGAAGCTGAACTGTTACTCAGATGGTCAGGGCCCCAGAATAAATGTTCCAACAGATATGGCAGAAGGTGAATTGCCCTTTGATATACCCCCAGAAAGTACAAAGCATCACTTTTAACACAATCTGTTAGTCAAAGCAGTCACAGCTTGCCCAGATTTAAGGGGAGAGGACATAGACCTGCCTCTTGATGGGAGGGTAGGATGGTCGCGTTGAAGAAGATCAGCATGTGTGATGAGAGACATTGTGAACATCTTCGGAAAATACAACCTGTCACAATCTAAAATAGAGTTCCTACAGGAAAAGAAAATAAATGTTTAATTCTACCTACTTAATTATCTATATTCGGAGCAAAAAGCCAGTGTAGTAGATATCTTGAATGGTGATAAATTATGGTATTTTTCTGAGAGGTGAGTGTGAGGCTTTCTCACACTTTTAAAAAATAGTTGATGTGTTCTAATCTGTTCTTTTGATACACAGATTGTCCTAAGCTTAGCTCATAGGAGCCCCTTCAAGCTGGATTCTGTGTACTTTTGATAGTATACCATTAACTGTCGATAGCTTTGTTGCTTTCTGACAAGATGTGTCAGGCTCATCCTATACATCCCCACCGCACTCCTGGAGTTAGCCATTTCTCCTGGGAGCTCCAAGTCCTTTTAATGGAGAATGATAGTGAGAAACCAAATCTGGACACTAAAAATGTTCATTTATACAGGGCTGATGTTGCTTCCAGGGTCTGTTATAAGACAGAGCAAAGAAAGAGCTTTAAATTCCTAAAAAAAAAAAAAAAGAAGAAAGAAAGAAAAAAGGCAGTGTGTATAGGTGTAAATGTACAAGTCTACAATTCAAATTTAAATATTATGGAATTTTATCTAATACCCTTGATTTTGTGCTTTTATGTCTTTTATGTCTTACAATATAAATCTTACACTGTGAAACTCTTAGAAAATAGAAAATAACTTCAAAATGCTAATATCACTTCTAACAATAGGACATAACTAAAAATAAAGCTTAAGATTTCTTTGAAGCTTTTTTGTTGTTCTTTGCTTATTTTATGTTCTAATTTTGTGCTTAGAATAAATCACACTCAGCTTGTCTAGTAAATAAGCTATATGTTGTTATTGTTTAGTCACTAAATCATGTCCAACTCTTGCAGTCCTCTGGACTGCAGCCTGCCAGCCTCCTTCTGTCCATGGGATTTCCCAGGCAAGAATATTGTAGTGGGATGCCATTTCCTTCTCCAGGGGATTGTCCCAGCCCAGGGAAACAAACCCCCATCTCTTGCATTTCCTGCACTAGCAGGCAGATTTCTTTACCACTGAGAGTAAATGTATACTAAATGAATGTTCAGAGCACACTCAGGTGAATCTTGCTTCCTTCCTAGCTCTTCACCATATTCCCTCTCATCCCATGGATAATCATTTTATTAGATTTTGATTTATGCTTCTGATATTTCTTTTTACAAATGTTAACAAGTAGAATGTTTGTTTATAACATGACATCTTTTAAGACAAACAATATTATTTATATTTTTCTGCATCTTGCTTTTTTCACTTCAGAGTGAATCCTGAAGATCACACCACAAAACTACTAGAATTCTTCCTCATCTTTTTCATGGCTACATGTGCTCCACTGTGTGGGTTTACCATAGGTTACTTAATCAGTCCTCTGAGAATGGAGATTCAAGTTGATTCCAATCTTTTCATTTTAAATAAGGTCACAATCAATTTTGTATTTATTTTGTGTCCATCTAATCAAGGCTATGGTTTTTCCAGGAGTCATGTATGGATGTGAGAGTTGGACTATAAAGAAAGCTGAGCACCAAAGAATTGATGCTTTTGAACTGTGGTGTTGGAGCAGACTCTTGAGAGTCCCTTGCACTGCAAGGAGATCCAACCAGTCCATTCTAAAGGAGATCAGTCCTGGGTGTTGATTGGAAGGACTGATGTTGAAGCTGAAACTCCAATACTTTGGCCACCTGATGCAAAGAGCTGACTCATTTGAAAAGACCCTGATGCCGGGAAAGATTGAGGGCAGAAGGAGAAGGGGATGACAGAGGATGAGATGATTGGATGGCATCACCGACTCAAAGGGCATGGGTTTGGGTGGATCTGGCATTTGGTGATGGACAGGGAGGCCTGGCATGCTGCAGTTCATGGGGTTGCAAAGAATCGAACACAACTGAGCAACTGAGCTGCAACTGGAACTGTATCTTCAGAGCAGATTGCTATAACTAGAACTGCCACATCCCAGGGTCAGTGCATCTGTAATTTTGCTTGATGTTGCCAATTCCCCTCCACAGGGGCTGTGCTATTGCTTTCCTGACAGTAATCAAGAGGACATTGGTTCCCACAGACTTGTCATCAGAAAATGTCATCAAACTTTTGAATTTTTGTCAATCTGATAGATGAGAAATGGTATCTCAGTATTCTATTATTTTGCATTTCTTAAACGATGAATGTACTTGAGTAACTTTAATATGTTGAAAGGTCAATTTTACCTCCTTTTATGAGTCTTTTCCGTTCATGTCTTTGGCTCACTTTTTCTATTGAACTGTTGATCTGTTTCTATTTTCCAATATACAGAAGTATAGTTTTAACATGGAAAAAATCTATTTTTCCTTTTGAAGTCACTGAATTTATCACTTCACTATTTCCTTATACTGATTCTGAATTTAAATCATAACTAGAAAGATTCTCTTCATTTTCAGGTTGTAGGAATCCATGCAATATTTCTACCCTTGAACAAGTTTGTCTACGGAAGAATCAGACATGGGAAATCACTACAAGAGCAAGGAAGAGTCCATCATCTCTGAAATTAGAATTTATTCTGGCAAAATTTCAGAGATTAATGCCACATAAGACACCAGGACTTAATTTTTCAGGTGGAGTGTGGTGAGAATGAGCAACAGTCAGTGGGGAAGAAAGTTGATCGGTGATATGTAAGATAAAGAAAGGGTAATTCTTGACTTTGGGTGTCAGTCTTGTTTAAAACTGATTTTGTCTGCTTATAAGAATGTGAGTTTAATGAAGAGTTGAAGCTTTGTCATATGGGCAACAAATAGAATCTTAGCCTTGAGCTTAATTAATGTCTGCCAAGCTCCCTATTAAAGCAGCAAGAGGGCTGCCGAAACCTGCTCTGATGTTACCAGAAATGGTCACAGAGGGTGGAACCAAAGTCCTCATCACTGGCAGGAAATCATTTTGTTCTTTCCCCCACTTATTTTCAATCTTCTCTTCTCTTGGTAGAAAGTCACTTTCAGTCCCTGTTGGGTCCTTCTGTGTTTCATCCCTGTCTTTCAACCTTATTATATTTAGTGTGTGTGATACATGTGAGGTCAGACAAATGCAGGCATGTTTGGTAACCTTGAAGTTGGCCATCACTTGTCGAGGCACAAGAAGTCCCTTGGGACAACCCATACCACGGGCAGAAAGAAAGAGACATAAAGAACATTGCCCAGAACAACAACAAAAAAATTAACCTTGGCACTGAGGAGCACTTGAGAGAATAAGTCAATATCTGTCACTCACATCTCCCAGTCCAGCTTCCATAAGATTAATGTCTGAATTCTAGAAAAAGCAGAGAGCTAGAACCCAGACAAGCTGTTGGACTTGAAAGTCTGTAGGACTTGGGGCAGGAGCAGCACAGTCCCCAGCATGCCACTGGAAAGAGAGAAGGCATGGTCTCCCCCTTCACCTCTCACTATTTACTAGTGTTGATCCTGTGGGTCCCGTTGCTTTAGACACAGAGGTCCCAGTGGACACGTCACCAGGCCCAAAAGACACTGTCTGCTACCAGTGCCACTTGGAAATCATTATAGTGATTGGAAAAGACTCTGATGCTGGGAGGGATTGGGGGCAGGAGGAGAAGGGGACGACCGAGGATGAGATGGCTGGATGGCATCACTGACTCGATGGATGTGAGTCTGAGTGAACTCCGAGAGATGGTGATGAACAGGGAGGCCTGGCGTGCTGCGATTCATGGGGTCGCAAAGAGTCGGACACGACTGAGCGACTGAACTGAACTGAACTGAACTGAACCACTGCCCACAGTCTGGTCAGACCTAGAAACATATTTTCAGTTCTTCATTCAACAAAAGTTTGCGTGTGTGTTTTGTTTGTTTGCTTTTAAGCATGTAATGACATGTTAGTTGCTGAATAGGCTTACACTAAACCAAATCTACTTCTCTGTAACTTATGCCTCGTGGTCCTAGTTCTGCTCTGCCCGCTACAGCTCCCTTAAATGTTTTTGGTAAAAATTCCCTGTAGTCCTTTTTTTGCAAAATGATAGACCCACTTCAAACTGGCTTAAGAAAAAGGGGGCATGCACTGGCTCATGTAACTGCAAGGGCAGGGAGCACGTGTGTCCCGAGAGCGTCATCAGTTCCACCTCTCTCCACTCATCACTCAGTTCAGGGTTTCTCCGTATCTGCTTTATTCTCAGGAATGATCTCCCTTTGTGATAATCCCTTCAAAATGGCTCTCAGTGGCTCAAGATTTTATGTCTCAGAGTACCTTTGATCTGAGAAGGGAGATCTTTCCTCCCAGAATCCCTACATAATTCTGAATTCTGATTGGTCCTTCTTGATCAATGCCCACCAGCAAATTTCTTAGGTAAGGTGCTCTGATTGGCCAACTGGGTCATGTGCCCACCCACACTTCCATAGGGAAGGTAGTACCATGTGACTGACAGACTGTTTGGAGCTTTGCAAACATTTTTCCTCTGTTCATACCCCTAAATACACCAGTTTGCTAGGACTTTGTCCTTTGTGAACATTGATTCTGTAGCCAAACTGCCTTGCCTTAGATTTTAGGTTCAGTACTTATTAGCTGTGTGACCTTGAGCAAATTACCCTCAGTCTCAATTTTCTCATCTGTAAAACTGGTATAATAATAGGACCTACCTCCTAGTTGGGGCTTCCCTGGTGGCTCAGAGGTTAAAACATCGGCCTGCAATGAAGGAGACCTGGGTTCAATCCTTGCGTCAGGAAGATCCCCTGGAGAAGGAAATGGCAACCCACTCCAGTATTCTTGCCTGGAGAATCCCATGGACGGAAGAGCCTGGTGGGCTACAGTCCATGGGGTCGCAAAGAGTCAGACACGACTGAGTGACTTCACTTTCTTTCACTTTTCCTGGTGTTACTGAGAGGATTAGTTGAGATGGTATGTATAAAATACAGTATCCAGCACGTTGTAAATGCTATGTGTTAGCTGTTGTTGCTGCTGCTCTTGTTGTTGTTAGTATTATTATTACCTCCAGGGTAATAATTATTAGTACCTCCAGGGCTGGCAGAATTTGACCAAGAACCTAAACTCCATGTATCTGAAAGTGCAGAAAGAAAAAAGTGTCATAGTTCATACTATTATACAAACTTTGAATATATCTTTCTCAGAGAGAATACTGGCGCCACTTTCACCAGGAGAGCCACAAGGAATTTACCACTGTGGCACAGTTAAAGATCAGTAGATAGACTATGTTCTGGTCAGAAAGTTTGAGTTTTAGACTTCAAAAAGGATCCCTTCTCATTAAGTGAAGATGAATGGCATTTTCTACATTTGCCAAAGTATAGATCAGCATTCTGAAAAGACTTACATGCCTCTAGCCCTCATCCTGATTAGTCATGGCACTTAAAAATCCCAGCAAGACAAGCGCTCTTTGTGAACTTTTACATTATAGCTCTTTCTGTTAAGAATGTGGCACAACTGTATCGGCTTTGAGAAATATAAACCCATTTAAAGCGTGTCTGGCTTTTTAGAAAGCAGCGGGGGGGATAAAGCCTCTGAGAGCAGCTTTCTCACTTTCTGTTCTTCACTGAACCACTTGACTTTTTGCCACCTCATTCTTAGCAGCTAAATCTTGGGTCACATAGGGGGGTGACCTATGGTGAGTTCAAAAAACCCCAGCGTGAGTTGGAAAGCAAGCTAATTTGGAAACAAAACTCACACAGACCTAGACATATGCATCTACCAAGGCCCATTTCTTCAAAGACGTGTTTTGGGAGTTAAGAGTACTAGACAGGGCAATTGAGGTGATCAGCTCCGTGTCCTTGTCCATTTCTGCTTTCTGCAATGAAACCATGAGTAGTGCTCATATTCAAAAATAGAAAATGAATGGGCTATTTTGGTAACATCCCCTATAACTAAATACCACTCAGACCTTTTGGCTCATGTAACTGCAAGGGCAGGGAGCACGTGTGTCCCGAGAGCGTCATCAGTTCCACCTCTCTCCACTCATCACTCAGTTCAGGGTTTCTCCGTATCTGCTTTATTCTCAGGAATGATCTCCCTTTGTGATAATCCCTTCAAAATGGCTCTCAGTGGCTCAAGATTTTATGTCTCAGAGTACCTTTGATCTGAGAAGGGAGATCTTTCCTCCCAGAATCCCTACATAATTCTGAATTCTGATTGGTCCTTCTTGATCAATGCCCACCAGCAAATTTCTTAGGTAAGGTGCTCTGATTGGCCAACTGGGTCATGTGCCCACCCACACTTCCATAGGGAAGGTAGTACCATGTGACTGACAGACTGTTTGGAGCTTTGCAAACATTTTTCCTCTGTTCATACCCCTAAATACACCAGTTTGCTAGGACTTTGTCCTTTGTGAACATTGATTCTGTAGCCAAACTGCCTTGCCTTAGATTTTAGGTTCAGTACTTATTAGCTGTGTGACCTTGAGCAAATTACCCTCAGTCTCAATTTTCTCATCTGTAAAACTGGTATAATAATAGGACCTACCTCCTAGTTGGGGCTTCCCTGGTGGCTCAGAGGTTAAAACATCGGCCTGCAATGAAGGAGACCTGGGTTCAATCCTTGCGTCAGGAAGATCCCCTGGAGAAGGAAATGGCAACCCACTCCAGTATTCTTGCCTGGAGAATCCCATGGACGGAAGAGCCTGGTGGGCTACAGTCCATGGGGTTGCAAAGAGTCAGACACGACTGAGTGACTTCACTTTCTTTCACTTTTCCTAGTGTTACTGAGAGGATTAGTTGAGATGGTATGTATAAAATACAGTATCCAGCACGTTGTAAATGCTATGTGTTAGCTGTTGTTGCTGCTGCTCTTGTTGTTGTTAGTATTATTATTACCTCCAGGGTAATAATTATTAGTACCTCCAGGGCTGGCAGAATTTGACCAAGAACCTAAACTCCATGTATCTGAAAGTGCAGAAAGAAAAAAGTGTCATAGTTCATACTATTATACAAACTTTGAATATATCTTTCTCAGAGAGAATACTGGCGCCACTTTCACCAGGAGAGCCACAAGGAATTTACCACTGTGGCACAGTTAAAGATCAGTAGATAGACTATGTTCTGGTCAGAAAGTTTGAGTTTTAGACTTCAAAAAGGATCCCTTCTCATTAAGTGAAGATGAATGGCATTTTCTACATTTGCCAAAGTATAGATCAGCATTCTGAAAAGACTTACATGCCTCTAGCCCTCATCCTGATTAGTCATGGCACTTAAAAATCCCAGCAAGACAAGCGCTCTTTGTGAACTTTTACATTATAGCTCTTTCTGTTAAGAATGTGGCACAACTGTATCGGCTTTGAGAAATATAAACCCATTTAAAGCGTGTCTGGCTTTTTAGAAAGCAGCGGGGGGGATAAAGCCTCTGAGAGCAGCTTTCTCACTTTCTGTTCTTCACTGAACCACTTGACTTTTTGCCACCTCATTCTTAGCAGCTAAATCTTGGGTCACATAGGGGGGTGACCTATGGTGAGTTCAAAAAACCCCAGTGTGAGTTGGAAAGCAAGCTAATTTGGAAACAAAACTCACACAGACCTAGACATATGCATCTACCAAGGCCCATTTCTTCAAAGACGTGTTTTGGGAGTTAAGAGTACTAGACAGGGCATTTGAGGTGATCAGCTCCGTGTCCTTGTCCATTTCTGCTTTCTGCAATGAAACCATGAGTAGTGCTCATATTCAAAAATAGAAAATGAATGGGCTATTTTGGTAACATCCCCTATAACTAAATACCACTCAGACCTTCAGCTATCTGACCATACCACAAGTCTTCTCCCTGACTTTCCACCAAGGTGTAACAATAACTTTACAATGTTTTTTTTTTTTTTTTTTTTTTTCCTCTAGGGAGGTACATTCAATAACAAGTGTTTGTCATTTACTGAGCAGCCATTGTATGAGCAGCCTATTTAGATACTCTGTATCTTCTATTATGATCAGTAATTGACCACATGAGAAAGATGGAGGAGTCCCAACTGTCTTAGCCCCCCCAGTTTAAATCTTCCAGGCCTGGGCCCCAGACACATGGGCAAGTGAGCAAGCCTCCAGGTGACTCTAGGTCCCAGGTTTGCACCACAACACCCCATGCTGAGTAGAGCAAGAGCTGAGCTGTCCCTTCCCAGGGCAGATGGAAGATTCACTCATAAAGTGAGTTTGTTTTCTCCTACTTGGTTTGAGAGCATTTGTTATATTGCAATAGAGAATAAGAACAATACAGGATTTTAAAAAATACCTGCTTTACTTATAAAGTTGTGAAGCAGAGAATGTAGATGAAACACTTTGTCTGTTTTAAAAACTATGCAAATGCAAAGAGTTCTGGTAGAAGATTCAGGTAACACACAAGCATATCTCTGAACATGATGGATCTTCCAGCTCTGTCCCACGAGGCAGCAGGATTTCTAAATCTGCTGACCCTGACTGGGGGTCTTCAGAGGCTCTTGATACAGTGAAAAATGAAGACTGGACAAAACATTCATAAAAATTCTGGCTCATTTTGTAATTAAAAATCACTATTTTTATTGAAAATGTACTTGGGATACCCACAATATGATCAAAGGGTTTATAAGAAGGGAATTCCTAGTGCACTGGAAATAGGCACAGTCTAATGAGCTTGCTCTGTCGTATCTCTGTGACCCAATTAATTCATCTGGAAATAGCGTCAAAAGTCTACGTTTGAAGCCATTGTGAATGTGAGTCCTGGGCAGTTAGGCCGGGTCTGCGCTGGCCCTGAGCTGGGCGTGTTGGTCTGGTCCTCCCAGTTCCAGTGCGCTGCTGCTCTGCCCCTGGGTGACTGTGGCACCCTCCCAGAATTTGGTGTCTTTGCAGTGGCACCTGCTGCCCGCAGGCTCTGGGCTTCCTCAGGCTCCCCCACATCTGGGAGCTGTCCTCCTTTGCTGCCCAGTCTCTAAGGGGGCTAATCTCCCCCCACACACCCTTTTTCTGGTCTTTCTCCCTTCCCAGGCTCTCTCCTTGCAGGCCTCAGAGGTTCCGCTCGGAGCCCTTGTTGTCTCCCTGCCGCGCCGCTGCGTCTCTCCTGCTGTAAACTGTAACAGCCACCAGAACAATTAATGTCTGTACAGTGAATTGCAGTTTGCAGAGCATTTTCACAGACATCCTTGTCTCCAAGCCTCACATCCAACAAATCGTTATTATTCTCATGTAGTTTTCAGGATGATTCAAGTTTACACGAGAGGAACAAGGCTCTTAGAGGTAAAGTGACTTATCCGAGATCAGATGACCTGTAAGTGGCGGTGCCTGGGCCCAGGTATTTGGAAGCTGCTTCCCATCTTCCTTCCGTTCTGTCAGGCCGGGTCCCTGTGGGCAGACTGTGCGGCACCTCTTTATACACAAGGCATTATCTCGGTGATTCGTGTCATTGTTCACCAGCTGGGCTTCACTCAGTGGGCCTTCATTTTCTCTTCTGTGAAATTAATTTATAATTAGAGAACAAGATTATGTAATGGGAACTTTGGGGAATTATTATATATGCGAACAGGGAGGCCTGGCGTGCTGCGATTCATGGGGTCGCAAAGAGTCGGACACGACTGAGCGACTGAACTGAACTGAACTGAAACCTCAGTTAACCTATTTGTCCTTAGTTTTTCTATGTTTAAAATATAGCAATGCAGTAATTACCGTGGTTACAATAATAGTAAACTACAAAATTTGTAGATGTTGGTACTTAACAGTTTATAAGGTACTTTAACTTGCATTTATGTATCTGATTTTCACAACTGCCCACTGAAGTTAATTAAGTAGATAGTATGCCTGGTATACTATTAGCGTTCTGTACTATTAGTATAGAATAAATGACTGAACCTCCGAGAGGTTAAATGCTGAGTCCACCTTCTCTCAACAAATGAAAGTGGCCTTGTGATTTGTACTCAAGATTTTAACTTGTTCTGTACCTTTTCCAGTACCTCCAGCTTGGCAGAACAGGGTAGGAGAGAATATCACTCGTTCTGTGTCTAGGGCAGAGCTTCTGAAACTTTATTATGCACAAAACCACCTGGAGAGCTGTTAAAACTCAGGTTCCTGGGCCCAACCATCCCGATTCAGTAGCTCTGAGATGGGGCCTGAGCATTTAAACAGCTAACAAGCTTCCCGCTTCTGTAGCTACTTCCTGTCTGTGGACAATACTTTGAACAGGACTGAGAGAGGGTTAAGTAACTCAGGCCTCATATCCTAGTTTCATCATCCCTAAGAGGGGTAAATAGCATTACTCACCTCACAGGCTAATAATGAATGCAAGTGTGGAAGTCTTCTTTAAACTATCAAAGGCTACCGATGTTGTTATTATGATCCGCTGTTTCTAATGTATAATGCAAAACATACCTGCAAGTTGAAAAAATTCATCCAAAATATTCTTACACAGACCTCAGTGGTGCTATTCACATGATACCCTATCCCCTGGATCCCACAGAGTTGGGCAACATGGTGGTGTTGGCTAAATGAGAATCTCCTCCATTCAACTCATTGTAGATGGGGATTCATTCCAAATTCAATCCACACTAAGGACACTTACATGCCCAGTGATAAAGGATGTGTCAGCATAGCTGGTTTCAGTGGGGAGTGCTCATAAGGAATGGGCAGAAAGAGAGGAGAGAAAAGAACTGGGAACTCCCATCCTTACACATCGCTATCATGGGCTTCTTTTTTTTTTTTTTACAGCTGCTGCTGCTGCTGTTTAGTCCCTAAGTTGTGCCTGACTCTTTGCAACCCCATGGACTGTAGCCCACCAGGCTCGTCTGCCCATGGGATTTTCCAGGCAAGAATACTGGAGAGGGTTGCCATTTCCTTCTCCAGGGGATCTTGCTGATCCAGGAATCAAGCTCGAGTCCACTGCTTGGCTGGTGGATTCTTTACCAGTGAGCCACCTGGGAAGCCCTCTTTTTACAGCAGCCTTGGTTAAAACAGCCAGACTGAAGTGCAAAGTTTTTCTTCCCTTGCTCCCTCTGGTACAGGACTTACTGGAGCCTAGAGAATGCCAGTTCCAGTTAGGGAGAGTGAGAAGAAGCTGGGGCAAAGGACCCCTCCAACCACATGTTGGTTCATCAGTCTCTGAGTGAGAGATAATCAGATCCATAAGGACCCACTTATTCCTGAACCTTGGAGTCAGACAGTGTCAGGTTTAAATCCAGGCTCTGTCACTTCTTAGCAGTGTGGATTTATGTGGGTTACTTTACCTCCTCGAATTGCAGCTTGTTTACTGTAAAAGGAGGTTAATAATATCCCGAGGCCCAGTGCGCTCAGTAAATGACAACTGTTATTATTTTTTATTAATATTCACTCAACTAGGATTTACTGTACATGTTCTATGTGCCAAACATTATGTTGGTCACTGGCAATAGAGAGATAAATATAACATCATGCCTGTCCTGGAGAAAACTACAGTCTTCTGGGGGTGATAGCAGTTAGCACAACACATGGTGCTCTCAGTACAGGCCCAGAGTAAGTTACAAGGGAGGGAAACTGACAAGAGTGGCAGGAGTGTTCCCCCCTGCAACTAGCAGCTTTCTGAGTCTTAAGTTCTTCCTTTTCATGTATCCATCATGACCCAGGGAGGCAGATTAAGATGTCCACAGTTTAAAAGACAGCCCTGAATCATTGCCCTTGATCAGTATTCCCTAAGCATCTCTGATCTGTTGCCCAACTGAGCCTTTGCTCGCCAAAATCGACATCAACTGGGGTGAATTTACACTATCCACTCAGCATGCTCTGTCTACACAAGGCATTTCATTCAGGTTTGGAAAGTTACAGGCTGACGCAGCTCTGGAGGTTTGTTTGACTTTTTTATTTTTTTTTCTCAAATGTTTCGTTTCTTTCCTCTTAGGATCTGTGCCCTAGTTGTTCTGGGAAACTTGTGACCTCTCTGTGTTTTTAATTAGAAGATGTCATTTTTCCATGGCAACCTATCTTGATGTCCTAAATAGAGAATCTGTAAAATCAGTTTCTCTATGAAGGGCCAAGCAATTGGAAAGGGAGGCTGCCCAAGGAGCGCCAGTACTCAGGTCCGGTGGCTCTACCACTGGGGAAGGTCCCCCAAGTAGAGAAACACCACCAGGGATTCCTACTCCCACAGACCTGTTCCATCATGGTCCAGCCAGGACCTCTTGGTTTGGGGCTCATAAAACCCAGTTCTTGACAGTTGTGTGGGGGAATTTGCACTCTCTGACTGGCGTGGAAACAAAACCATGTCTGCTGTGAGTTATGGTGTCTCCAGGGCCAATAGCCCATAGGTAATAACCAGAAAAACACTGATGGGAAGTCACTGAAACCAATCCAAGCTCCATGGTGGCCGATTTTGAACTGACCCTTTCGTAGCAGCATTTCACCTCCTGAAGGGAATGAGCGTCTTCAGGAAATGATGAAGACAACAGAGATATTATGCACCACACTTCTCAAGTCAGCACTGAGAAAACAGTAGTTAAATCATTTGGCAAAAAAGTGCTCCAAGTGTTGTAATTCTGTTTTTTCTTTTATTTTTTAAAAGCATCATTTCCATTCAATAAGGCAGACATGTTGATAAACAAAAGTCACCCTGACCATGGATACTGATGCATTTGTAAATGAAATCCTAAAATGGTATGAAGAGTCCTCTCTCTACACTCAATCTAGATGGAAGGGCACCATGTGCACCCATTCAGTGCACATATTATTGATAACATACTAGGTGTCAGGCACCAATAGCAACAGTTCATGCTTGTTGGGCCTTCCCTGGTGGCTCAGATGGTAAAGAATCTGCCTGCAAAGTGGGAGACCTGGGTTTGATCCCTGGGTTGGGAAGATCCCTTGGAGAAGGAAATGACTACCCACCCATATTCTTGCCTAGAGAATTCCATAGACAGAGGAGCCTGGTGGGCTACAACCCATGGAGTCTTGTTGACTGCTGATTACTTTTAGGAACTGTTCAAGTGCTATGTATGTATTAACTAGGACTTGTAATAATAATATTAATCAGTTCAATTTGGTTCATTCTCTCAGGTATGTCCAACTATTTGTGACCCCAAGGACCGCAGCACGCCAGGCTTACCACAGTTCAAAAGCATCAGTTCTTCAGCGCTCAGCTTTCTTTATAGTCCAGCTCTCACATCCATACATGACTACTAGAAAAACCATAGCTTTGAGTAGATAGACCTTTGTTGGCAAAGTAATGTCTCTGCTTTTTAATATGCTGTCTAGATTGGTCATAGCTTTTCTTCCAAGGAGCAATCATCTTTTAATGTCATATTAATAGTTTTCCCTTATTGACTGCTCATTATGTGCCAAGAACTGTTATGTGCCTTCATATCTAACTACATTCATATTCATTATTGTTTTTCCAATTTTTCAAATTAGAGTATAGAAGGTTGAGTGACTTTTCCAAGGTCACAGGCTGGGTATGAAACCAGGCAGTCTTGGCGCCAGTGTCTGTCTGCACTTGTAATGACTATAAATACTTCCTACTGATGTAAGGAGGTTTCTGGAATCAGAAAAGCATATTTGACAGGCTGAGATCGTTCCCACCTCAGGACCTTGCATTGGCTGTTCCCTCTGCCTGGCCTGCTGTTCCCCACATCTTTGCTCAACTGGCTTCTCGTCATTCAGGGCTCAGCTCATACGTACTGAAATGCTTCTTGAAAATGATTTCCTCGACCTTTAATCTGAAGCAGCCCTCCCCACCCACCTCAATCACTCCATCCCATTTTCTTGTTTTAGGTGCTTCAGAGTGTTTTTCGTTGCCTGAAATCACCATGTTTCTTTATGGGTCGAGTCTCCCCCTGGATTAGGATGTCAGCTCTGTGACAGGCAGGACTGCCTCCCAGGCACTGCTATATCTCTCGTATATAGGACAGTGCCTGCCACAGAGCCAGGCCCTCAATTACTGCTGAATACACGACTGGAGAACACTGGTGTTGAATTTTATCTTGAGTACCAGTGATAATGACAGGAGCACTGATTATAACAGCAGCTGCAACAACTGCAATAGATAACAGTGATTAAGTGTATATTATTAACCATACACTGTGTGGAATGTTTTTCATCAGTGTGGGAAACATTGGCGAGGTAGGTATTATTATTGCCTCCATTTTACAGACTGGGAAACTGAGACTTAGAGAGGGTCTGTGAAGCTGGTGTCAAGAGGAAGAGAAACCTCTGCCTCAGGAACACATTTATACCCCAAACACATGCATGCATGCTAAGTCGCTTCAGTCATGTCCAACTCTTTGCCACCCTATGGACTGTAACCCACCAAGCTCCTCTGTCCGTGGGGTTCTCCAGGCAAGAATACTGGAGTGGGTAGCTATGCCTTCCTCCAGGGGATCTTCTAGACCCAGGGATTAAACCTGCTTCTCTCTTACATTTGCAGCTTTGGCAGGCAAGTTCTTTGCCACTAGTGCCACCAAGGAAGCCCAATTATATGGTTACTTCCCTAAACACAAATAACATGAAAACTAAACACAAATAACATGAAATTATTGTGAGAGAAGCGCAGGGCGCAACCAGTCAGCACACACCATGGTGAGTCTCTGAGTCTCCTGGGGTATCTAGTTCCTTCTCAATTAAAGAGGGAAAGTGGAAGCTTCATAATTAAGAAGTGTCAAGGTCTAGAATTACAGTCTGGAGCAGTGGACAGAAACTGGGCAGTGTTCTAGAATTCCTGGGTTTGAATTCTGGCTTTCTTCCTGCCCAGGTGTGTAAGCTCCAGCTGTGATTTCTCTAATCCTGTTTCTCCTTCTGTAAAATGGGATCATAGTACTGCCCTGCCTGCCCTGCAGAGTTGCTGTGGAGTATATATGAAGCAGGGTATGTGGAAACTACCAGCATTGTGACTAGTGCACAGTCAGCACTCAGTAAGTATCTTTTCCTCCTCCATTCCTTTGTTGCAACTCATTCAGTATTTATTCCCTGAAAAAAAAAAAAAAAAAAAAAGCCTGTGATTTCTGGATGTTTGAATTTCATGTCCTCAAATTAAGCCAAATACTCTACAGGTCATGATCAGATGGCTGTCTTTGACCTCATTAGAGAAAAGATGGCTGGAAAGTAAGAGGAAAAAATAGAAGGAGAGAAAGAAGAAGAAGAAGAAGGGAAAACGTTTTCAAGGAAGAAGATAGAAGCTTTTTCTGACAGAGGAAAAATGTGTGGGAGGAGAGGATATTACGAGAACCACATAGCAAGAAGCACCTTGCTGGAGAAAAAAAATATTGGTGTCTGTCAACAAGTCACTGAGGACACTGTGTTTCCTTTGTTCCATTTAGAGAAAGGTGCTCCTGGGAGTGAGTCTCCTTCGCTAAGGGCGCCCAGAGCCTGCAAGCCTATTGTCCCTTCCTCAAGCCTGGGAGTGGATATATCCTTCAGAGGGGACGTGGGTCCAGGAGTCCAGTGGGGCTGCTCAGTAGCCTCACCTGGCAGGTGAGCCCTGCCCTGCATGCAAGCACAAATGGGCCAGGATCCTGCCCAGCGCTCCCTGCAGGGCCTCAGCCATGCTCAGCTGCTTTTCAGCTTCTAAAACACCTCCCAGCCCTATTTTAGGAGACTTTGTTGGGTCGTGAAAGTGTGAAGCAAATAGATAACATTAGAGGTTGATGGGCTCATCAGTTCTCTTACTTATTTCACAGGATGGCTGTGACAGATGTTTAGATGGATACTTAACTTCTTTTAAGGTAGATTTTTTTCTACAGGGAGAGAGATTTGGATAAAACAAGGAAATGGCAACCCAGTCCAGTATTCTTGCCCAGAGAATCCCATGGACAGAGGAGCCTGGCGGGCTAAAGTTAATGGGGTCACAAAAGTCGGACACGATTTAACGACTAAACCACCACCACCAAGCTTCCCATCTGCCTGCAATGCCAGAGACCCCGGTTGGATTCCTGGGTGGGGAAGATCCGCTGGCAAAGGGATAGGCTACCCATTCCAGCATTCTTGGGCTTCCTTGTGGCTCAGTTGGTGAAGAATCTGCCCACAATGCCAGAGACCTGGGTTCGATCCCTGGGTTGGGAAGATCCCCTGGAGAAGGGAAAGGGTACCCACTCCAGTATTCTTGCCTGGAGAATTCCATGGACTGTATAGTCCATAGGTTTGCAGAGAGTTGTACACAACTGAGCAACTTTCATTTTCTTTTTTCAAGCCTTTTTCAAGACTACTGTGAAGCAGTTGTCTCTGGTCCCCTCAGACACAGAGTATTGGGAACTGCTGAACTTTCACCCCCACCAGCCATCAGAGGGTAAGGTTGCCCTGGAGGCACAGAGGGGTGACCTCGTGTCCCTCCAGGGGCTCAAAGAAGCGGAGGTCTGCAGCAGTAAGATGCAAGATGCTGATATGCCCCTCGTCCTCACTGCATTTCAGCAAGTTCCCACCTCAGGTCATGGGTACGCTCACTCAGTTAGGAAAGCACTGAGCTAACATTCTCGCCTCCCTCAAACAATCCCTGAAATTCTGGGCAGAGAAGTTTTCAGGTGGAAGCAGCCCGTCCACAGAGTGACTCTCCACATCTCACCACCACCATTCACACTTTTTTCATTAAGGAGAATAAATCTAGTTCTCAGGCTGAACTTCAAAAAAAAAAAAAAGCTCTTTCTTTTCACATGCTGCAGACACTCTCATGATTTCCCAATAGATGAAGTTAAAGGGAAGTTAGTGAGTGAAAAAAAGTGAAGTCACTCAGTCATGTCCAACTCTGTGGGACCCCGTGGACTGTAGCCCACCAGGCTCCTCTGCCCATGGGATTCTCCAGGCAAGAATACTGGAGTGGGTTGGCATTTCCTTCTCCAGGGCATCTTCCCAACCCAGGGATGGAACCCAGGTCTCCCAAGCATCCGCAGGCAGATGCTTTAACCTCTGTGCCACCTGGGAAGTGGACCCCGTGGACTGTAGCCCACCAGGCTCTTCTGCCCATGGGATTCTCCAGGCAAAAATACTGGAGTGGGTTGGCATTTCCTTCTCCAGGGCATCTTCCCAACCCAGGGATGGAACCCAGGTCTCCCAAGCATCGCAGGCAGATGCTTTAACCTCTGTGCCACCTGGGAAGCCCACTAGATGAGTTCAAAAAGCAGGCTTTGAAATCAGAAGAACTGGGTTTCTGTCTTGGTTCTGCTTTTCTTCTTGGCTGTTTAAACCTAAGAAAACTTTTATACTCTTGATCCATGGCTTTCTTATCTGTGGAATGAGAATAGTAAGAGCAAATATTTCATGAGAATATTATAGGGATTAATTTTTTTCCTAGTCTTTTAAAAATTTTGATTATATTAAAGTATAGTTGATTTACAATGTTATGTCAGCCTCTGGCATATAACAAAGTGATTCAATTAGACATATATATATATATTCTTTTTCATATTTTTTTCTGTTATGGTTTATTACAGGATATTAAATATAGTTCCCTGTAGGACCTTGTTGTTTATCCATTCTATATATAACAGTTTGCATCTGCTAACCCCAACTTCCCAATCCATCCCTCCTCCACCCACCCTTTTCCAGGATTAATTTCTAAACTATGTGCCAAGTGCTGTTACAATGTAAGTGCCCAGCAATCGGCTACTATCATTGCCATTATTTAGTTCAGTTCAGTTCAGTCACTTAGTCGTGTCCGACTCTTTGTGACCCCATGAACTGCAGCATCCCAGGCTTCCCTGTCCATCACCAACTCCCGGAGCCTACCCAAACTCATGTTCATTGAGTCAGTGATGCCATCCAACCATCTCATCCTCTGTTGTCCCCTTCTCCTCCTGCCCTCAATCTTTCCCAGCATCAGGGTCTTTTCCAATGAGTCAGTTCACATCAGGTGGCCAAAGTATTGGAGTTTCAGCTTCAGCATCAGTCCTTCCAATGAACACTCAGGACTGATCTCCTTTAGGACAGACTGGTTGGGTCTCCTTGCAGTGCAAGGGACTCTCAAGAGTCGTCTCCAACACCACAGTTCAAAATCATCCATTGTTTGGTGCTCAGCTTTCTTTATATTCTAATTCTCACATCCATACATGACTACTGGAAAAACCATAGTCTTGACTAGACAAATCTTTGTTATAAAGTAATGTCTCTGCTTTTTAACATGCTGTCTAGTTTGGTCATAACTTTCTTTCCAAGGAGTAAGTGTCTTTTAATTTCATGGCTGCAATCACCTCCGACTCTTTGTGACCCCATGAACTGCAGCATCCCAGGCTTCCCTGTCCATCACCAACTCCCGGAGCCTACCCAAACTCATGTTCATTGAGTCAGTGATGCCATCCAACCATCTCATCCTCTGTTGTCCCCTTCTCCTCCTGCCCTCAATCTTTCCCAGCATCAGGGTCTTTTCCAATGAGTCAGTTCACATCAGGTGGCCAAAGTATTGGAGTTTCAGCTTCAGCATCAGTCCTTCCAATGAACACTCAGGACTGATCTCCTTTAGGACAGACTGGTTGGGTCTCCTTGCAGTGCAAGGGACTCTCAAGAGTCGTCTCCAACACCACAGTTCAAAATCATCCATTGTTTGGTGCTCAGCTTTCTTTATATTCTAATTCTCACATCCATACATGACTACTGGAAAAACCATAGTCTTGACTAGACAAATCTTTGTTACAAAGTAATGTCTCTGCTTTTTAACATGCTGTCTAGTTTGGTCATAACTTTCTTTCCAAGGAGTAAGTGTCTTTTAATTTCATGGCTGCAATCACCATCTGCAGTGATTTTGGAGGCCCCCCAAAATAAAGTCAGCTACTGTTTCCACTGTTTCCCCATCTATTTGCCATGAAGTGATGGGACTGGATGCCATGATCTTCGTTTTCTGAATGTTGAGCTTTAAGCCAACTTTTTCACTCTCCTCTTTCACTTTCATCAAGAGGCTCTTTAGTTCTCCTTCACTTTCTGCCATAAGGATGGTATCATCTGCATATCTGAGGTTATTGATATTTCTCCTGGCAATCTTGATTCCAGCTTGTGCTTCCTCCAGCCCAGTGTTTCTCATGATGTACTCTGCATATAAGTTAAATAAGCAGAGTGACAATATACAGCCTTGACATACTCTTCTTTCTATTTGGAACCAATCTGTTGTTCCATGTCCAGTTCTAACTGTTACTTCCTGACCTGCATACAGATTTCTCAAGAGGCAGGTCAGGTGCTCTGGTATTCCCTTCTCTTTCAGAATTTTCCACAATTTATTGTCATTATTAGGAAATAATAATATCATAATTCCCAGATTCTGCTATCTACTCATTCATCCCAAGAACACATTTACACTTTAGTACTCTGTTGGGAGCTCTCTGTGGCTATCTGGAAATCCTGCTTAATAAAAAATTAATCTTTTAACAGTGTACACTATGAAGAGGGATATTTATTTGTCAAACACAAAAAAACATGCCAAAGAAATTGTATGGGAGTCCCAGGTGCAAAAGTCTCATTTTAGATCCCTTGCATTGTGCTGATTTAGGATACTGTTTCATTTGCAAAAGTGTTCGATTTGTGTCAGTTACTGGGTGAATAACATACGGCCCAGTCCTCAGGCAGATAATAAGGCAGTCGGGGAGACAGACATATGGACCGCGAATGGGAGAAGCTGGGGATGTGGGCACTCGTGGAGCAGGAGAAGCTTGCGGGCACAGGCAGTAGCAAGGAGGGCCGACATCAGTGCTAGGGTGGAGGCAGGAGAAGTGATCTAAGGTTGAATGAAGGCTTGAGTTCCGACAGATGAAAAGGAAGGGAAAGTGTATTATGGGAAGAAGAAAAAGAGGCATAAAATGTGCATGTGTGTGTCTTACAAATTGCTGGCTAGTGGACCATGAAGACAGAAATATTGTCATGAAGAGCTCTAGCACTCACACACAGTTGCTCTGCAGCTGTGGGTGGCCACAGGAGTATTTAAGCAGTGGAGTGTTGAGGTCAGATTTGAGTTTCTGTAGCATCCTGCCGGTGACCGTGTGGGAAATGGCACAGAAGGGCAGGGAGGAGAGCTCTATAGCAGTGAATAAAGAAAAGGGGGGGAAATGCGAAGTGGAAGTGAGAGAAATAAAGATGTTAAAGATGATTCCTGGAGTGTGAAATGGTGAAAATGTTTAGCACACAGTTGGGTACATGAGTACCCAGATTGGCAGACACCAGTCTTTGCTTCCTAACAACATCCCCTATGTCCCATTTTCATCCTGCTAGAACCCCAGTTGATTAAGAAACAGGCAGAGATCCTTTCCTATTAGAAAAACAAACATTCTCTCCCAACACAAGAGAAGGCTCTACATGTGGCCATCACCAGATGGTCAATACCAAAATCAGATTGATTCTATTCTTTGCAGCCAAAGATGGAGAAGTTCTCTACAGTCAGCAAAAATAAGACTGGGAGCTGACTGTGGCTCAGATCATGAACTCCTTATTGCCAAATTCAGACTTAAATTGAAGAAAGTAGGGAAAACCACTAGANAGTCAATGATGGAGAAGCTCTATACAGTCAGCAAAAACAAGACAAAGAGCTGACTGTGGCTCAGACCATGATCTCTTTATTGCCAAATTCAGACTTAAATTGAAGAAAGTAGCGAAAAACCACTAGACTATTCAAGTATGACCTAAATCAAATCCTTACAACTATACAGTGGAAGTGAGAAATAGATTTAAGGGACTATATCTGATAGACAGAGTGCCTGATGAACTATGGACAGAGGTTCATGACATTGTACAGGAGACAGGGAGCAAGACCTGTCATCCTAGACATCCAACCTAGACATCCTCAAGAAAAAGAAATGCAAAAAGGCAAAAAGGTTGTCTGAGGAGGCCTTACAAATAGCTGTGAAAAGAAGAGAAGCTAAAGGCAAAAGAGAAAAGGAAAGATATACCCATTTGAATGCAGAGTTCCCAAGAATAGCAAGGAGAGATAAGAAAGCCTTCCTCAGTGATCAATGCAAGGAAATAGAGGAAAACAATAGGATGGGAAAGACTAGAGATCTCTTCAAGAAAATTAGAGATACCAAGGAGACATTTCATGCAAAGATGGGCTCAATAAAAGACAGAAATGGTATGGACCTAACAGAAGCAGAAAAGATTAAGAAGAAGTGGCAGCAATTCACAGAAGAACTATATAAAAAAGATCTTCAGGACCCATATAACCATGATGGTGTGATCACTCACCCAGAGCCAGACATCCTGGAATGCAAAGTCAACTGGGCCTTAGGAAGCATCACTATGAACAAAGCTAGTGGAGGTGATGGAATTCCAGTTGAGCTCTTTCAAATCCTAAAAGATGCTGCTGCTAAAGTGCTGCACTCAATATGACAGCAAATTTGGAAAACTCAGCCATTGCCACAGGACAGCAAAAGGTCAGTTTTCATTCCAGTCCCAAAGAAAGGCAATGCCAAAGAATGCTCAAACTACTGCACAATTGCACTCACCTCACACACTAGTAAAATAACACTCAAAATTCTCCAAGCCAGGCTTCAACAGTACATGAACCATGAACTCCCAGAAGTTCAAGCTGGTTTTAGAAAAGGCAGATGAACCAGAGATCAAATTGCCAACATCCGTTGGATCATCAAAAAAGCAAGAGAGTTCCAGAAGAACATCTACTTCTGCTTTATTGACTATGCCAAAGGCTTTGACTGTATGGATCACCACAAACTGTGGAAAATTCTTCAAGAGATGGGGATACCAGACCACCTTACCTGCCTCCTAAGAAATCTGTATGCAGGTCAAGAAGCAACAGTTAGAACTGGACATAGAACAATAGACTGGTTTCAAGTCTGGAAAGGAGTACATTAAGGCTATATATTGTCACCCTGCTTATTTAACTTGGCTTTCCCTGGTGGCTCAGATGACAAAGCATCTGCCTGCAGTGTGGGAGACCTGGGTTCAATCCTTGGGTCTGGAAGATCCCCTGGAGAAGGAAATGGCAACCTACTCCGGTACTCTTGCCGGGAAAATCCCATGGACAGAGGAGCCTGAAAGGCTACAGTCCATGGTATCACAAAGAGTTGGACATGACTGAGCAACTTCTCTTTCTTTCTTTAACTTACACACAGAGTGAAAAGTGAAAGTGAAAGTGAAGTCGCTCAGTCCTGTCCGACTCTTTGCAACCCTGTGGACTGTAGCCTACCAGGCTTCTCTGTCCATGGGATTCTCCAGGCAAGAGTACTGGAATGGGTTGCCATTTCCTTCTCCATGCAGAATGCCAGGCTGGATGAAGCACAAGCTGGAAAGATCACCAGGAGAAATATCAATAACCTCAGATATGCAGATGACACCACCCTTATGGCAGAAAGCAAAGAAGAACTAAAGAGACTCTTGATGAAAGTGAAAGAGGAGAGTGAAAAAGTTGGCTTAAAACTCAACATTCAGAAAACAAAGATCATGGCATCTGGTCCCATCGCTTCATGGCAAATAGATGGGGAAACAGTGACAGACTATTTTTGGGGGCTCCAAAATCACTGCAGATGGTGACTGCTGCCAGGAAATTAAAAGATGCTTGCTCCTTGGAAGAAAAGCTGTGACCAACCTAGACAGCATATTAAAAAGCAGAGACATTACTTTGCCAACAAAGGTCCGTCTAGTCAAAGCTATAGTTTTTCCAGTAGTCATGTATGGATGTGAGAGTTGAGATTAAAAGAAAGCTCAACTAATCAATGAATATAGTAAAGTTGCAGGATATAAAATCAACATACAGAAATCCCTTGCATTCCTATACACTAATAATGAGAAAGTAGAAAAAGAAATTAAGGAAACAATTCCATTCACCATTGCAACAAAAAGAATAAAATACTTAGGTATATATCTACCTAAAGAAACTAAAGACCTATATATGGAAAACTATAAACCACTGATGAAAGAAATCAAAGAGGACACTAATAGATGGAGAAATATACCATGCTCATGGATTGGAAGAATCAATATAGTGAAAATGAGTATACTACCCAAAGCAATCTACAGATTCAATGCAATCCCTATCAAGCTACCAGCGGTATTTTTCACAGAACTAGAACAAATAATTTCAAGATTTGTATGGAAATACAAAAAACCTCGAATAGCCAAAGCAATCTTGAGAAAGAAGAATGGAACTGGAGGAATCAACCTGCCTGACTTCAGGCTCTACTACAAAGCCACAGTCATCAAGACAGTATGGTACTGGCACAAAGACAGAAATATAGATCAATGGAACAAAATAGAAAGCCCAGAGATAAATCCACACACCTATGGACACCTTATCTTCGACAAAGGAGGCAAGAATATACAATGGAGTAAAGACAATCTCTTTAACAAGTGGTGCTGGGAAAACTGGTCAACCACTTGTAGAAGAATGAAACTAGATCACTTTCTAACACCACACACAAAAATAAACTCAAAATGGATTAAAGATCTAAACGTAAGACCAGAAACTATAAAACTCCTAGAGGAGAACATAGGCAAAACACTTTCCGACATAAATCACAGCAGGATCCTCTATGATCCACCTCCCAGAATACTGGAAATAAAAGCAAAAATAAACAAATGGGATCTAATTAAAATTAAAAGCTTCTGCACAACAAAGGAAACTATAAGCAAGGTAAAAAGACAGCCTTCTGAATGGGAGAAAACAATAGCAAATGAAGCAACTGACAAACAACTAATCTCAAAAATATACAAGCAACTCATGCAGCTCAATTCCAGAAAAATAAACGACCCAATCAAAAAATGGGCCAAAGAACTAAACAGACATTTCTCCAAAGAAGACATACGGATGGCTAACAAACACATGAAAAGATGCTCAACATCACTCATTATCAGAGAAATGCAAATCAAGACCACAATGAGGTACCATTTCACACCAGTCAGAATGGCTGCGATCCAAAAGTCTACAAGCAATAAATGCTGGAGAGGGTGTGGAGAAAAGGGAACCCTCTTACACTGTTGGTGGGAATGCAAACTAGTACAGCCACTATGGAGAACAGTGTGGAGATTCCTTAAAAAACTGCAAATAGAACTGCCTTATGACCCAGCAATCCCACTGCTGGGCATACACACCGAGGAAACCAGAATTGAAAGAGACACATGTACCCCAATGTTCATTGCAGCACTGTTTATAATAGCCAGGACATGGAAACAACCTAGATGTCCATCAGCAGATGAATGGATAAGAAAGCTGTGGTACATATACACAATGGAGTATTACTCAGCCATTAAAAAGAATTCATTTGAATCAGTTCTAATGAGATGGATGAAACTGGAACCTATTATACAGAGTGAAGTAAGCCAGAAAGAAAAACACCAATACAGTATACTGACACATATATATGGAATTTAGAAAGATGGCAATGATGACCCTGTATGCGAGACAGCAAAAGAGACACAGATGTATAGAACGGACTTTTGGACTCTGTGGGAGAGGGAGAGGGTGGGATGATTTGGGAGAATGGCATTGAAACGTGTATACTATCATGTAAGAACGAAGCACCAGCCTATGTTCGATACAGGATACAGGATGCGTGGGGCTGGTACATGGGGATGATCCAGAGAGAGGATATGGGGTGGGAGGTGGGAGGGCAATTCAGGATTGGGAGCTCGTATACACCCATGGTGGATTCATGTCAATGTATGGCAAAACCAATACGGTATTGTAAAGTAAAATAAAGTAAAAATAAAATTAAAAAAAAAATAAAACAAAATCTCCAAAAAAAAAGAGAAAGCTCAAGAAAGCTGAGCGCCAAAGGAGTGATGCTTTTAAACTGTGGTGTTGGAGAAGACTCTCAAGAGTCCCTTGGACTGTAAGGAGATCCAACCAGTCCATCCTAAAGGAAATCAGTCCTGAATATTTATTGGAAGGACTGATGCTGATGCTATAACTCCAATACTCTGGCCACCTGACAGGAAGAACTGACTCATTGGAAAAGTTCCTGATGCTGGGAAAGATTGAAGGTGGGAGAAGGGGATGACAGAGTATGAGATGGTTGGATGGCATCACCAACTCAACGGACATGAGTTTGAGCAAGCTCTGGGTTTGGTGATGGACAGGGAAGCCTGGCATGCTGCAGTTCACGGGGTCACAAAGAGGTGGACACGACTGAGCGACTGAACTGACTGACTTGTGCTAATCTCATTCCCTTTGGCCATTTAGTCCAGTGAAAGCAAGTGACTCATTTATTCCAGCTAGTGAAACATAATGAGGGGCTTCCCTGGGTGAATAAAAAGACAGACCACCTGGGGAAATAACCCTCTGCTTGGAGGTGAGCATAACGATCCAACATGTTCCGTTGCAGCTGCCATCTTGTGACCGTGAGACGATAGCGTGAGAACAAAGTCAATACCCAGAGGTTGGTGGGGAGTGATACCTGGTTCCTGACAGCACATTGAGCATCTGAAAAAGTCTACATCAGATAGCATCTACTATCATTGAACATCTTGTTAAAAATGTTCTGCAGTTTTAAGACATCTGTTTTATTTAGGATAGGCTATAATGGGATAATAAACTGACTCACAACATAATGGTTCAAGCACAATAGACATTTATTTCTTATTTTCAAGTGGTCAAGGCTGGATGTTGCAGGTGGATGGTGGTGGAAACTCAAGAACCCAAGCTAATGTCGGCTCTGCTGTTTTCAGTATATGGCCTCTAGAGTGTCTCTGAGCATGGAATCAGTCAGCTAAAGGGAATAACAAGACAGAGAAGCCCTGTAGGGAGGTTTTGTGGACCAGGCCTATAAACAGCATGCACAGCTTCCATTTATGCTCCATTGAAGAGAACAGAATCACATGACCACGTCTAACTGTAAGTAAAACTGAGAAATGTAGGGTAACTAGGAAACCACATATTAGCTTCTATATATGGAAGGATGGATTTTGCCAACAGCTGAGTGTGCCACACCATTGTAAGTTGAATTCTATTGTTGCTGTTACTTGCAACTAAAAGAATTCCTAACTGTTCCAATGGATCTGGAGCTTAGGGGAGTTGTTGTGGTGGGTTATACAGTTTTTCCTTGACTATAGTATTTGTAGTTTTCAAGACATATCATATATGATAGGTAAGAACAACAGAATAGATGACATTACCTGGGAAGAATGCAAAAAGTCAGAAGAAATGCAGAGGTATAGCCCTTTAAATTGTCCATGGGACTCATCTAATTATGAAGAATACCTCCTCACTGCCTGTGAAAGAGCAACTCCAATGTCTTGGTGGCCTAGAGGGACGTGCCTTAGGTTGAGTGGACTTGTGGCTGAGAAGTAAGAACAAGTCTATACAAGATTGTCCAAAGAATTTTGTTTTGGGGTGCTTTTGGATATTAAATCCAAGCATGCCTGTTTTTGCTTCTATTTTCTTTCTATAAGGCACTAATTTTGACAAACAGATGAAAAATGTCTTGAGCAAAATGTGTTCAACTTCCTCCTTCTCTGATGAAGATATTTTATGTGGACACCTAGCAACCAGATCCTAAAATATCTTAATGTGGGAAATGCTCCAAGTGCAATTCTGTTCTTTCTCTGCTTCTTTATCCTCACTCCTGAGGTCTCAGATTGGAAGACCCTGACTTTAGTTTTAACTGTCAACAGCCTCAGTAGAAGCAAGAAGCATTGGAACTTTCCTCCACCAGAAATCTGCCTTGGCATTTGAATTTTCTTGGAGGCTGTCCTCACTGGGCAGTGGTCTTTGGGGCTTACTTTAACTATTCTAAGGAGTACTTACTGATGGCCCCTGGAACCTGACTTGATACAGCCTGCAAGTCTCCTAGATGTGTGGTCTATGCAATCACGCAGAGCCTGTCAGATGTCCTCTGTCTAACTGGCCTCCAAACACTGTCCCCTCAAAACTCGCAATCACAGTGAGGCAAAGCAAAAAGAGAACACTAAACTAGAGCCCTGTGGCTTGACCTGGAAACTTAGGGATATAGAGTTATATCTATTTATTATTCAAATAAATTACACAAGGGCAGGAGCCATACTGTATACAATTTCTATACACCCCTCCCACCCTGTTAAATTAGGATAATAATAACTAGCATATATGACATTCTTAACTTTAAGCCAGGTATCACATTATGTGTTTTATCAGAGGTATCTCATTTAACCCTCACAAAAACTTCAACAGGTAGGTAGATTATTATTATAATACATTTACAGATGAGGAAACTGAGGCTAAAAGAGGTCACATAGCCACTCAGGTAACAGAGATCACAAGTTGTTGAGCCAGGATCTAAATACAGAGGCTTGAGTAAACCCAACCCTCGACCACCTGCATTAATCCTTGTAAGGACTGAAGACCTAGGTAGAAGGTCTTTCTTCCTGGCACCCAGTGAGTGCTCAATAAATGGTTGTTATCACTATGTCATTGCTTATACTTGATTGCAAAGGCGAGCTGTTTTGTTTATTGTGTGACTATAATGAAGCTGTGCAAAACCGATTCCTTCGTTAGGAAATGTGTGGATTTTGTGACATGCTCCCAACTGAGGTCTTGGTGATAGGCAATATCTGAGGGTCCTGGCTCAGAGAAATAAAGGTCCCAGCAGTCAACCTCCTTGTGTTCACAGCTATAAGGCTTTACTTACCAGTAGTATTTATGATCCCTTGGAGAGCAACATTAAACTGACTCTATCAGTTGTTATTCTAATTTTTTTTTCTTAATAAAGCTACTTTTCCAGTATAAAAGTGAAAAAAAAAAAAAAAAACTTGGAAAATGCAACAAAGTAAAAAGAGGAAAAGTCAATGTATTTCTACTGTTTAGAGACAGTCCCGTTGACATTTTTGGGTTCCAATCAACATTTTATTCATTTTTTATTTGTTTGCTTTGTTGATAGCATAGAGACCCTCAGATTCCCATGCACCTGAGTCATCAAATTTTCTAAATCTGGACCCTTTGGCTTGAGACATGAGCAGTCTTGTTATTGGCTGGTTCCTAGTTCGAGAGTCTCAAGGGTGCATTAAGACAGATCCTGGCAGGGCAGCGGCCAGAGGGGCCCCTCCAGACAGGGTGACAGAGGCCCTGATATCTCAGTGAAAAGCACGCAGCTCTGAGCTAGTATTCTGCACAAGGGTCGACCCAGTCCAGGAGGAAGTTTTCCTGGGCTCCGTTCCCACCCTCATGGTCACATCACAGTGACGCAGCAGGAAGCCAGGGTCCCCAGAGCCCAGGTCTCTCACAGGAAAGCATTGTCAGAGGTTTCTGCATGAGCAGGCAGTCCATGCACACTGGGTTTGCAGCATTATTCCCAACCCACAGGACTTGTTCACAGGCTGGAATGAGGCCTCAGGGCTGGGATGTGATGTGTCCCCAGCCTGGTCCCAGGGCCTGTGGTGGTGCCATAAATCAGCTCTGCTCTGCGCTTTCCCCGGGGGGGACTTCCATATGGTTGCCCTGCAAGCAGGCGGCATGCAATCCTCCTCTCAGGTGTCATGTACAAAACAGTGACTGACCAGATATGTGATGTGTCCCCAGCCTGGTCCCAGGGCCTGTGGTGGTGCCATAAATCAGCTCTGCTCTGCGCTTTCCCCGGGGGGGACTTCCATATGGTTGCCCTGCAAGCAGGCGGCATGCAATCCTCCTCTCAGGTGTCATGTACAAAACAGTGACTGACCAGAGAAAAGGAATTTTCCTCTTGAGAAATGTAATATTCTGAAGACTTGGCTATATTCTTCCTTTGGCATGGTGTTTTCTGGTAGCTGTGGAAAGGAAAGGAAGGTCCCCAACTTCACCTGCTCCCTGGATGGAATGTGCTTCTTGGCAGGGGAGATGAATGGCAAGACAATGCTATCCTGTTAAAATCTATTCCATTTTCTCATGTGATCTCCAGACCAATGATGAGCTCACCTTTCGAGGATCTCTCCATAATATACCCTCAGCCAGGGAGAAGAGCCGAGGACTGGGAGTCCAAACATCTGCGTGGCAGCTGCAAGGTTTGCCACACCCACTGCTTGTCATGGGGCAAATAAGCTTACCTCTCCAGATCCTGAGCTTCCTCAGATGTTTATTCTCTCAACTGGGCAGCTTATTAACTAACGTTCCTTACAACTGTCAGTCCAAGAGCAAATGATGCTCGTGATAATGATCTTGGGCACTACAAGATTTTTAGTAACCTTCCATGCTCCCTATAATCTCAGGAAAGTGAAAGTGTTAGTCGCTCAGTCATGTCTGACTCTTTGCGACCCCATGGACTATAGCCCAGCAGGCTCCTCTGTCCATGGAATTCTCCAGGCGAGAATACTGGAGTGATATGCTATTCCCTTCTCCAGGGAATCTTCCCAACCTGAGGATCAAACCCGGGTCTCCTGCATTGCAGGTAGGTTCTTTACCATCTCAGCCACCAGGGAGATCCACTGCATGCATTTTATTATTCCAATTTTTTGAAGACTGGTAATCCATGTGCATCATTTACATGGACTCTAGTAAGCTGAATGGGGACAACCAGATTCAGATACTGAGTATTAACCAAATTCTTTGTTCTTTACTTTGAAGACGATGTCATTGGATTTTGTTATAAGAACACCAGCAAGGCTGAAGTGACATGTGCAGGACCACGGGCCTGTCCTGGGCACTCCAGAGAGACTTGCTATTGGTGTGAGGCAATGCTTGAGGCTGTGAAGCCCACTCGGCTCTATGAAGTGCCATCTTTCTGCTTCATAGACTTACATAGCCTCCATTGCTCAAAAAGCTTCCTGAGCTTCAGATTGTTCGAGCTAGTCCTTCCTTCTGCTGTCCACTTGCCAGTTGTCCTACGGCATGGTGTGCCCTTTGAGGTCCAGCTTGTTCTGTGTAATTGCATTCAACCTGTGCTAAGTGTGGTTCCACATGTGTCCCAACTGGGTATATTACAATGAGGCCATGTCTTAGCTGGTGGGTCAGCCATGGATCAGCTCAAAACCCAAACTGTACATGAAGATAAACGTGATTTGGGGGATAAGCCTTTGTCTCAGAACCACTCCTTCATAGGCTGAGGGCATGGTTTAGAATATGGGATTTCCTTCTCACTCTGACAGAATATTAAGTGGAATTTTACCTATCTTTGCAGAGTTTCACCTGAGGACCCCAAGGAGACAAATAATTCTTTCTAAAGAAGCTGCTAGACCATCCACATAGGATGTGCTAAGAGATGGCCCAACACCAGCTCTGTGGCCCTTGTCCCCTCCCCCACCTCCAGCTGGAGCTTGTCTGAGGATGTCGGGGAGTCAAGATTCCTTTACAACAGCTCACCCCGTGTCCTGTGTGTTCCCTGCATTCCTTGTGAGAGCTGGAGGGAGGTTTCTTATTTCTGCTTCACGCCAGCCGTGCTGACCCAGTGCTGCTAGAACACAGCAGAGAGGGGTGGAAGAGTTCTTGAAGAACACGACCGTGTCCCCTGGAGTTTGGAAAGCACAGACGCCAGTGCCTGAATGTCCTCTGGAAAATTCTGAAGGGAAGAGAGGGACTAGAGCCGTTTATGAGAACTGAAAGAGGACCGAGTGCCGCCGTTTGGGCCAGCTGCCCTTTCCACAGATATCATGGAAGGCAGCTGAGCTTGAACTGTCATGAGAGAATGTTGCCCAGCTGGGGCAAATGAACCCCAGCCCGAGTGGCTGGGGGGCGGGGTGGGGGCAATAGCTGCCGGGAGCTGGAATCTCTCACCCTGAGACTGTATCACCCGTGACAGAGGAACATCCATGGTCTTCTCAGAGGAGGGTCTCAGGAGAAGCCACAGAGAGAAAAACCCACATGTGGGCATCTGCCAGGCAGAGGGCGCTCACACCTGACTCCAGCAGTTCTAGCCGTAACATAACACTTAGCTCTTTTCCTTTAATTTTCCCTCTCCTGACCCCCAACCATAGAGGGTAAAGAAGCAACAGTCAGAGAACTGGAGAGAAAACAGCCAAGCAGAGAGGCTTCCCTGATAGCTCAGCAGGTAAACAATCTGCCTGAAACGCAGGAGACACAGGAGATGCGGGTGCAATTTCTGAGTCGAGAAGATCCCCTGGAAGAGGAAATGGAAACCCACGAGAGTATTCTTGCCTTCCAAAAGTCGGACATGACTGAGTGACTAAGCACACCCACGCCCTTTTTCCTCCAGAAATGAAGACTGTTCATGCTTGAAACTGATCTGAGAAATATGAGGATCTGCTCACCACATCATCCAGTGTAGGGAGACTGGCAGAGGGAATTTGAAGGGTAGCAATAAGAGAAAACCAACTTACTTACATTCTGATCCAGCCTCTTCAGTAAACCAGTCACTATAACATTTTGGAATCAGATTTCACTGATTCCAAAGTTAGGAAGTTAGAGTAGACATATTTCTTTGTTTTTCTCTTTCTAGGTCAATTAAAACGCCTGGATTATATATGAACAAAACAAAATAAAATAAGAATTTGAAAGGTTGAGAGAAGAGACAGACTAGGGATCTTGGGATGCAAAAAGCAACATAGAGGTGAGTTCCAGGGTTTTCTTTTTGCCTTGCACATCATAGACTGGGTGGTGGTGAGGTCAGTTCTGTGGAAGTGCCAGAGGCTCAGACATAAAAAGTCCCAACAACAACCGTTTATCTCTAGTCAGAGTACCAGGAAAGAGAAGCCTCCCTAGATAAGAAGCTTTTAAACAAAAACTCTTTTACTCCAATGTAACCAAAGGAAAAATTGGTATCTCACACCCAATCAAGATCAAGTGAGTCTAAGACTTCTACCCTCTCTTCCACAATGGAAGTCTTTTTCATTATTTGAAAATTAGTCAACATAATCCACTTTACTAATAGGCTAAAGAAAAATCACACAATCATTCTAATTGGTGAAGCAAAAATATCTGACAGTATTCAACACCTATTCATGATAAGAAACATTGAGAAGACTAGGAATAGAAGGAAACGTCCTCATCTTAAAATTGAGCATTTATCTGAAAATTACAGCTTGCCCTCTAAGATCAGGAGCAAGGCAAGATTGTCTTCTTTTACCTTTTGTACAATATGTTGCTGGAAGTTCTAGCTATTGCAACAGTTAAGGAAAGGGAATAAAATGTATACAGACCAGAAAGAAAGAACACTGTCCTTCTTTGAAGATGATTTTCTTTGTAGAAAATCTCAAGGAATCAACAACAAAAAGCCTAGAACCAAATCATGTGTTCAACAAGGTTACAGGCTACAAAATGAATGTTTAAAACTAGCTGCACTTCTATATACTACCAATGAATGCATGGACACTGAAATTTAAAACACTATACCACTGGCAACCACTTAGTAAAAGAAATACTTAGGTACAAGTCTAACACTGCATGTAGAGGACTTGTATGCTGAAAACTACAAAAAACCGATGAAGGAAATCAAAGGAGAGCAAAATAAATGGAGAGATGTAATACCATGTTCATGAATTGGAAAACTTAACTTAGTAAAGAGGCCAAGTTTTCCCAAATTGATATACTGGTTTAATGAAATTCATTTTAAATTCTCTGCCAGATTTTTTTGCAGATACGCACAAGTTTATTCTAAAATTCATATGGAAATGCAAAGGAACTGAGAGAGCTAAAAAAATTTTAAGAAGAATAAAATCTCCCCAATTTCATGACTGATATTATATAGTATGATATTATATTATGATATTATATAGTAATGAAGATTATGTGGTATCAGCAGAGGTGTAGACATTCAGATCAATGGAGGAGAATAGAGAACCCAGAAATAGACTCACACAAATATGCCAAGCTGATTTTTGGCAGGGTTGTAAAAGTAATCTAATAAAGGAAAGATAGCCTTCTAAACAATGTTGGAACAACTGGTCATCTAAGGGCAAAATAATGAACTTTGATCTAAGTTTCATACCTTATACAAAAACAAACTCAAAATGGATTATGGGCACAAGCGTAAAATGTAAAAATATAAAGCCTTTAGGAGAAAAGAGAAAAATCTTCGTAATCTAAGACAATGCCAAGTTCTTAGACTTGACACCAAAACCACAATCCATAAAAGGAAATGGCTTTCATCAAAATTAAAAACCTTGGCTCTGCAAAATATCTTATTAAGAGAATAAAGAGACAAGCTACAGACTGGGAGGAAATATTTGCAAACCACAAACTTAACAAAATACTAGTATCTAGAATATGTAAAGAACTCTGAAAACTCAATAGTGAAAAAACAAACTCATCTGAAAATGGACAGAAGATGTTCACTGATATTTCACTGACGAAAATGTGCAGATGACAAGCAAAGTTGCTCAACATCATTAGTCATTAGGAAAATGCAAATTAAAACCACAATGAAATATTACTAACTTTACACCTATCAGAATGACTAAAATAAAGAAACAGTGACAACATCAGATGATGGCAGGGATGTGGAGAAATTGGATCACTCATACATTGCTGGTGAATGTGTGAACTGGCACAGTCACTCTGGAAAAAAAGTTTGGCAGTTTCTTAAACTAGGCATGTGGCTACCATCGTGCAGCCCAGCAACTGTGCTCTGGGCATTTACTACACAGAAATGAAAATTTGTTTTCATGTAATATCTAGATACAAATTTTTATAGAAACTTTGTTTGTATATTACAAAAGCTGGAAACAATTCAGATACCTTTCAAAATGTGCCATGTTCATACCATGAATTACTACTTGGCAAAAAAAAAAAAAAAAGCATGAGTTATTGATGTAATTGAGAACAAATTTCTTAATTATATATTGAGAACAAATTTAAAGATGAGACTAAGTGGAGACACTAACAAATTTTTTAAGGGAAGCATTTCCCATCATGAATTTTGTTAAGACAATTTCCTATAAGTGCTACTAAGCCATCACAAAATTTTCTATCATTTTAAAAAATTTTTATTAAAAGCATTTTATAAGAATTAAGCACATAAATATTTAATAAATATTTGATCTGGCAATTTGTTTCTGTTCATTTTTGTTTTCTTTTTTCTGATTATTGCTGCTGCTAATTTTTTGGTGCCTTTCTGCTGCTGTTAAGTGTATAGAGATAGATTTTGTCTGACAAATTTGATTTTTCCATTAGTTTTTCCCTATTAACAAATCTTATTCTACAGAGTGTTAGCCAATGTCTGTTTTGTGGTGGTGGTTTAGTCACTAAGTTATGGCCGACTCTTGCAACCCCATGGACAGAGGGGCCTGGCAGGCGACAGCCCATGGGATTCTCCAAGCAAGCATACCTGAGGGGGTTGCCATTTCCTTCTCCAGGGGATCTTCCCGACCCAGGAATTGAACCCGGGTATCTGCACTGTAGGCAGATTCTTTACCAACTGAGCTACAAGGGAAGCCTGTTTTCTGTTTTAGCTGCAAACATAGTAAGAACTTAATAAATATTAGCCACTATTATTATGCATTTGCCCAGGAGTCTCCAGTGGAGGCGTGGGTCCGAGGTGGCCTGCTGTAGGGTTGGAGGCAGTGAGTGCAGCAGTACATGCATGGGATCTTTTGAAGGAGGTCGTCATTTTCTTCATTACCTCCACCATAGTTTGGCCCCGGGTATAGCAGGGAGGGAACACAGCTCAACTCATCAACAGAAAATTGGATTAAAGATTTACTGAAGATGGCTCCGTCCATCAGAACAGGACCCAATTTACCCCTCAGTCAATCTCTCCCAGCAGGAAGCTTCCATAAGCCTCTTATCCTTCTCCATCAGAGCACAGACAGACTGAAAACCACAGTCACAGAAAACTAATCAATCTGATCACATGGATCACAGCCTTGTCTAACTCAGTGAAACTATGAGCCATGCCATGTAGGGTCACCCAAGAAAGACAGGTCCTGGGGGAGAGTTCTGACAAAATGTGGCCCATTGGAGAAGAGAATGGCAAACCATTTCAGTATTCTTGCCTTGAGAACCCCATAAACAGTATGAAAAGGCAAAAGGATAGGACACTGAAAGATGAACTCCCCAGGTCAGTAGGTGCCCAACATGCTACTGGAGATCAGTGGAGAAATAGCTCCAGAAAGAATGAAGGGATGGAGCCAAAGCAAAAAAAAAAAAAGACACCACCATCCAGTTGTGGATGAGACTGGTGATAGAAGCAAAGTATGATGCTGTAAAGAGCAATATTGCATAGGAACCTGGAATGTTAGGTCCATGAATCAAGGGATATTGGAAGTGGTCAAACAGGAGATGGCAAGAGTGAACATCAACATATTAGGAATAAGCGAACTAAAATGGACTGGAATAGGTGAATTTAACTCAGATGACCATTATATTTACTACTGTGGGCAAGAATCATTTAGAAGAAATGGAGTAGCCATCATACTCAACAAAAGAGTCCGAAATGCAGTACTTGGATGCAATCTCAAAAACGACAGAATAATCTCTGTTCATTTCCAAGGCAAACCATTCAGTACCACGGTAATCCAAGTCTATGCCCCAACCAGTAAAGCTGAAGAAGCTAAAGTTGAATGGTACTGTGAAGACCTACAAGAGTTTCTAGAACTAACACCCAAAAATGATGCCCTTTTCATTATAGGGGACTGGAATGCAAAAGTAGGAAGTCAAGAAACACCTGGAGTAATAGGCAAATTTGGCCTTGGAATGCAGAATGAAGCAGGGCAAAGGCTAATAGAGTTTTGCCAAGAGAACGCACTGGTCATAGCAAACACCCTCTTCCAACAACACAAGAGAAGACTCTACACATGGACATCACCAGATGGCCAACACCGAAATCAGATTGATTATATTCTCTGCAGCCAAAGATGGAGAAGCTCTATACAGTCTGCAAAAACAAGACCAGGACTGACTGTGGCTCAGATCATGAACTCCTTATTGCCAAATTCAGACTTAAATTGAAGAAAGTAGGGAAAACCACTAGACCATTCAGGTATGACCTAAATCAAATCCCTTATGATTATACAGTGGAAGTGAGAAATAGATTTAAGGGACTATATCTGATAGACAGAGTGCCTGATGAACTATGGATGGAGATTCGTGACATTGTACAGGAGACAGGGAGCAAGACCATACCCAAGAAAAAGAAATGCAAGAAAGCAAAATGGTTGTCTGAGGAGGCCTTACAAATAGCTGTGAAAAGAAGAGAAGTGAAAAGCAAAAGAGAAAAGGAAAGATATACCCATTTGAATGCAGAGTTCCCGAGAATAGCAAGGAGAGATAAGAAAGCCTTCCTCAGTGATCAATGCAAAGAAATAGAGGAAAACAATAGAATGGGAATGACTAGAGATCTCTTCAAGAAAATTAGAGATACCAAGGGAACATTTCCTGCAGAGATGGACTCAATAAAGGACAGAAATGGTATGGCCCTAACAGAAGTAGAAGCTATTAAGAAAAGGTGGCAGCAATATACAGAAGAACTACATAAAAAAGATCTTCATGACCCAGATAATCACGATGGTATAATCACTCACCTAGAGCCAGACATCCTGGAATGCAAAGTCAACTGGACTAGTCATACAAAGCTAGTGAAGGTGATGGAATTCCAGTTGAGCTCTTTCAAATCCTAAAAGATGCTGCTGCTAAAGTGCCGCACTCAATATGCCAGCAAATTTGGAAAACTCAGCCATGGCCACAGGACTGGAAAAGGTCAGTTTTCATTCCAGTCTCAAAGAAAGGCAATGCCAATGAATGCTCAAACTACTGCACAATTGCACTCATCTCACACACTAGTAAAATAACACTCAAAATTCTCCAAGCCAGGCTTCAACAGTACATGAACCATGAACTCCCAGATGTTCAAGCTGGTTTTAGAAAAGGCAGAGGAACCAGAGATCAAATTGCCAACATTCATTAGATTACCAAAAAAACAAGAGAGTTCCAGAAAAACATCTGTGGTGGTTTAGTCATTAAGTCGTATCCTACTCTTGTGACCCCATGGACTGTAGACTGCTAGGCTCCTCTGTCAATGGGATTCTCTAGGCAAGAATACTGGAGTGGGTTGCTATTTCCTTCTCCAGGGGATCTTCCTGACCCAGGAATCTAACCCAGGTCTCCTGCATTGCAGGTAGATTCTTTACCTATTGAGCTATGAGGGAAGTACCCCCCAAAACATCTACTTCTGCTTTGTTGACTATGCCAAAGTCTTTGACTGTGTAGATCACCATAAACTGGAAAATTCTTCAAGAGATGGGAATACTGGACCACCTTACCTGCCTCCTGAGAAATCTGTATGCAGGTCAGGAAGCAACAGTTAGAACTGGACATGGAACAACAGAATGGTTCCAAATCAAGAAAGGACTACGTCAAGGCTGTATATTGTCACCAATAACCTCAGATATGCAGATGACACCACCCTTATGGCAGAAAGCGAAGCACTAAAAAGCCTCTTGATGAAAGTGAAAGAGGAGAGTGAAAATTTCACTTAAAGCTCAACATTCAGGAAACTAAGATCATGGCATCCAGTCCCATCACTTCATGGCAAATAGATGGGGAAACAATAACAGACTTTATATTTTTGGGTCCAAAATCACTGCAGATGGTGACTGCAGCCGTGAAATTAAAAGACGCTTGCTTCTTGGAAGAAAAGTTATGACAAACCTAGACAGCATATTAAAAAGCAGAGACTTTGCTAACAAAAGTCCATCTAGTCAAGACTATCGTTTTTCCAGTAGTCAAGTATGGATGTGAGAGTTGGACTATAAAGAAAGCTGAGCACCGAAGAATCGATGCTTTTGAACTGTGGTGTTAGAGAAGACTCTTGAGAGTCCCTTGGACTGTAAGGAGATCCAACCAGTCCTTCCTAAAGGAGATCAGTCCTGGGTATTCAGTGGAAGGACTGATGTTGAAGTCCTGATGTTGAAACTGATGTTGAAACGCCAGTACTTTGGCCACCTGATGCAAAGAGCTGACTCATTGGAAAAGACCCTGATGCTGGGAAAGATTGAAGGCAGGAGGAGAAGAGGACAACAGAGAATGAGATGGGATGGCATCACTGACTCAATGGACATGAATTTGAGTAAACTCTTGGAGTTGGTGATGGACAGGGAGGCCTGGCGTGCTGCAGTCCATGGGGTTGCAAAGTGTTGGACACGACTGAGTGACTGAACTGAACTGAACTGATTATGCATTTTAACAATAATCTTTGCAAATTTGTTTTGCAGTATAATACATTCCATAAAAATTTAAAGTGCCCAATTCAGAGGTTTTGAGTATGCTCACAAGGTTTTACAACCATCACTACCTAATTTCAGAACATTTTGTCATTCCCTCCAAAAATCTCCATGTCCATTAACAGTCATCCTCTCCCTCCAGTTCTTGGCAACCACTAGAAACCCTAAATACTCTTCAGACAGAATACAACGTCTTTAATATGGCCTCTCAAGTGGCCCAGAGAGAAAACGGTGATTTTTGGATTAGGGGCAAAGAGAGGGACAGTGGGAGGAAGAGTGCTTAGTTCGCTGAAAGGACACTCTCACTAGTGCTCTTCAGTGAGCTTGTCAGCTTTTGCCACAGCTTCTTCAGTGGGTCACACCATATAGAGGCCCATTCTGGGAGATGGTCATATTCACCTGCCAAAATCTGCTGGTATCCTTTGATGATCCCTTTCAAGATACCAGTTTCTGCATATGACGGGTAAAGACCTCGGCCACTTGGAATGACTGAGACAAGCTGTATTTTCAATGCACAGGACACAGTTAACTTTTCTTCAGAAAGTTCATCCATACCCAAGACAGCAATGATGTAATGAGGGATTTGTCATCCTATAAATGGTAGCCCACTCCAGTATTCTTGCCTGGAGAATTCCATGTTCAGAGGAACCTGGCAGGCTGCGGTTCACAGGGTTGCAAAGAGTTGGACATGAGTGAGTGACTAACACACACAGATTCATTTGCATGGAAACAATTAATAGTTGGGAATAGTGTAAAGTGCTTGCCACACTACCTGGAATATTGAGGTTTCAATAAATTCTACCTATTATCATAATTGGGTTTCCCCAGTGACTCAGAAGTAAAGAATCCACCTGCAATGTGGGAGATGCAGGTTTGATCACTGGGTCAGGAAGATCTCCTGGAGAAGGAAATAGCAAACTACTCCAGTATTCTTGCCTGGGAAATCCCATGGACAGGGGAGCCTAGTGGGCTACAGTCCTTGAGGTCACAAAAGAGTCAGATATGACTTAGCAACTAAGCAGCAATAACAACAGTATCTTTTGCACCCCAGAGGCAACATCATAATGCTCATTGCCAGCAATGGGATCCGTGATGCAAGAGGTGGCGTCCAGAGAATCCATAGCTGGATAGATGCCCAGCTCAGCAATAACATGGGACAGCACAGTAGTGTGCGTCCACATAGGCAAAAGTAGTGGCAGGGACAGGGCCAGTCAAGTAATCAGCAGGCATGCAGATAGCCTTAGAGAGGTGATAGATCCCTTTTGGGTGGTGGTTATTCTTTCCTGTGTGGTACCCGTGTCGGTGACCAGGGTAGCCTGATAACCCACTGCAGAAGGGCTTCTGCCCAATAAAGCCAATACCTCTGAGCCAGCCTGGGTGAAACAAAAGATAGTATCAATAACCAACAATACATCTTGACCTTCTTGTCTCTGAAGTATTCAGCTACAGTCAGCATAGTCAGAGTTGCCCAAACTCGAGCACCAGGCAGTTCATTCATTTGATCATATATCAGTGCTATCTTGGAGGTAGAATTTTTTAAGTTGATATCACCAGACTCAATCATTTCATGGTATAAGTCATTATCCTCTTGCATCCTCTCACCAACACCAGCAAACACAGAGTACCCACCACAGGCTTAACAACATTGTTGATTAACTCTATGATCAGTACTGTCTTGCCAGTTCCAGCACCAACAAAGTGCTCAATTTTGCTGCCTTTGGCATAGGGAGCCAGCAGATCCACAATCTTTATACCAGTAACCAGAATTTCCTGCTCAACACTCATCTCCATGAATTCAGGAGCTTCAGCACAAATAGCAACAAATTGTTTGGTTTTGATGGGACCCCTCTCATCAAAGGTTCTCCAGTGACATTCACAAATCTACCCAAGGTCTCAGGGCCAACAAGAATTTTGATTGATATACCAGAATCCAGGACATTCTGGCCTCTAACCATGATTTCCATACCATCCATGGCAATGGTCCTTATTGTTCTCTCACCCAAAGACTGGGCCATCTCCGAAACCAGCTTGGCCTCCCTGCCTTGCACTTCCAGGGCATTTAGGGATGGGTGGCAGCTCCACAAAATTGGACATCTACCACTGCTCCAATGACAGCCACCATGTGCCCAGTGGTGGCACATGCCTTTAGTAATGGAAGTGTTTGATCAGCATAGTCTCCGACAGCCTGGAGCACCACTGAGGTGATGTCAGAAAGAGCTGGGCTTGCGGTAGCAGTGCTGAAGTGCTCAGTCCCCACAAGGACCTTGAGGCCCAGGTAGCAACCACACAACCCATGAGTCCAAGCATAGCGGTGCCTGGGTGGAGACTACTTATCTATTAACTTCTGTCTCTGTGAATTTCCCTATTTTAGACATTTCAGATAAGTGAAATCATATAATATGTAGACTTTTGTGTCTGACTTTTTTCACTTAGTATGTTTTCCAGGCCCATCCATATTACAGCATGTATCAATGGTTCAATCCTTTTTATCACTGAATAACACATTGTATGGCTATACTGCTTTGTATATCCACTGTATGGATGTATCATTTTGTTTATTTGTTCATCAACTGATAGATATTTGCAGCTTCTACTTTGGTCTGTTATTATAATGCCACTATGAACATTTGTGTATAAGTTTTTGTGTTAATGTTTTCAGTTCTCCTGGATATTTGCCTCTAAATGGTATTCCTACTTTCTCCACTTACTAGTCAATGCTTGTTATTATCTGTCTTTTTGATTGTAGCCATCCTAGTGGATACAAAATGGTATCTCATTGTGATTTTGATTTTCATTTATCTAATAACTGATTATGTTAGACATCTTTTCATGAGCTTACTGCCCATTTGCACATCTCTTCCAGAGTGGTTTCTATTTAAATTCATTTTTTATTGGATTATTTGTCTTTTATCCTTGAATTATGTATTGTTTATAGACACTGAATATAATCTCTTAGCAGATATATGATTTGCAAGTATTTTCTCTATCCTCTGAGTTGTCTTTTACTTTCTTGATGGCATCCTTTGAAGTATGAAAATTTTAAATTTTGATGAAGTCCAATGTTTTTTGTGTATGTTTGTGCTTTGGTGATCCTAAAAAATGATTATATAATCCAAATCACAAAAACTTACACCTAAACTTTCTTTTATTGTTTTAACTCTTACATTGAGATCTATAATCCATTTCCACTTAATTCTGTATATGCTCTAAGGTAAGGGGTTCAACTTCATTCATTCCATGTGAATATCTAGTTGTCTTAGCACCTTTTGTGGAAGATAATTCTTTACACATTGAATTGTTTGGGCACCCTTGTTCTTTGACATAAATGTAAGAGTTTATTTCTCTCCCATCAGTTCTATTCCATTGATCAGTATGTCTTTTGTTATGCCAAAATTACACTGTCTTGATTGCTGTAGATCTATAGAAAGTTTTCAGATCAGGAAGTATGAGTCTTCTAACTTTGTTCTTTTTAAAGATTGTTTTGGCTATTTTGGATCCTTTGATTTCCATATAAATTTAGGAACAGCTTGTTAATATCTGGATAAAAAAGACAGCTGAGATTTTAATAGAATATGTCACATCTGTAAATAAGTTTGGGGGGAGTATTGCTCTCTTAACAACCTTAAATCTTCTGATCCATGAATATGGGATTGACCTGTTTATTTAGGTCTTTAATTTCTTTCAATAATGTTTTCTATTTTCCACTTTATCAATCTTCCACTTTTTTCTATTTCTCTGCAAACAAATGAAAGACTGACGGAATTTATTTTTTAGTTAACACATGAGAAAAGTTTTTCATATTTGTAAGACAGAATGAGTGAGGCAGAAAGACGGATGCAGGGGGAGAATGAGAGTGAGGCTAGAGCTATTATGGTGAATCTCAAGTTCAGTGCTTGGGCGCCTGACAGTGTCAAGATAAAGCGAGACTATTTCAGTGCCACAAATGCAGAGTGCAAACTTTAGGCTGCAAGTATCCAGCTCTGACAGTAAGAGTCAGAGTGAGGCAAGGAAGGCCTTTCTCACACTTCAAATATCCCTCATGGTTCGTCCTTTCAACAGTAATCTCTCAGGGGAATGTTAATATTTCCATGAACTTCTCTGTTCTGTAATCACCTGAATTCTGTCACAAATAATATGGGATGGGAATGTTTCCTCCAGTTCTTCATGACCTGCCAAGCTGCAAAAGGACATTGATGCCAAAAGTCCTCATTTAATCAGCAAAACCAGTCCAAGAATGGCCCGCCTTTCACTTCAGTGTGCTCTGGCAAAGGCAAGGAAGACAAGAGTGACTGGGGAAAAAATAGCAGCAGGGACTAACTTGAGTCTGAAACTGAGTTGTGGAAAAAAAAAAAAGAGAAATCCCCTTGGAAAGAATGGGAAAGAATCCACATAAAAGATTTTATTGCTTATGACAAACTCCTGGTGCTCACATAAATTTTTCTAGAAAGCATGCTCATATGACAAATATGCAATATATATATGTGTGTGTTTACACACACATATACACACACACACGCACACAACCTGACTTATTGACTAGGCTGCATTTATAGTGTGCTCCCAAGAAGAAAATGTTTATTTCAGTCTAAATATCTTTAAATGCAAATGGAAAAACAATTTCAGGAATCAGTTTTTCTGAAGTGGACTCTCAGTCCCTCACTATTTCATTCGGGATAATTCTACCATCATAAACTAGAACAGATATTTATATTTAATGTAATTTACAGATGTTTTACTTCTCAGCCTACCAGGATCTTTTTGCTACCAGTCTTTTAAGGACTGGTGCTTCATAAGATACTCAAGATATTTTATATTTATTACATCATTTATCTTCCCAGTCTTCTTGGGAATAGATAAAAAAGAGGGCAGACACAGTGAGAAGCAGGCTTATTCTCCCCATTATACAGATGAGAAAACAGGCATGCAGAAGGAAACGGACTTTCATTCATTCATCAGTTATTTATTGAGAGCCTCTAGGCTCTGCCTCTAGATGCGACGGTTAGAGTAAACTGTTTTGATCCCTCTTCTTGTGAATTTTAGTCTTATGGATTGCTATTTTCAAAAGAAAATCTGATCGTGTGGCATCTCTGTTTAAGTTATTTTGGGGGTTTTCCACAGATTTTAGAATAAAGACTAAAAATCTCATCCTGGCTTGCAGTGTTTACATGAGGGCCTACCTCATATCGACTAATACTAGCCTCATCTAATGTCTGCCTGCATACCCACTACAGCTTAAATGTCTTTATTTTTTGAGAGAATATGTTTACTAGTTGTAGTTTTTATTTTTCAATCAAAGATTAAAAGTATTTACCTCAAAGAGTCGATATTTTAATAGTCTTGTTATAAAGAATAGCAGTCCCCTTTTTTCCCAGACTCATTCACCTTTAGGTCTTCAGTCAATTCTTTTGATATTTATTTTCTTATCTCTCAATAGCATTTGTGTATTGCTACTTCTCCACTTTTTAGCGTTAAGCACTGTCTGTTGACTTCATACTGAGGGATATGAGGCTTTAATTTTATCTCCATGCCTAGCTCCATATACATTTTGTTCCCACCACTACAGGCTATCAGGAGTTCTCATTCTAAATCCAGATTTTATAATCAAAAGCAGACTTTATGTGCTCTAAATTACAGCATAATGTTATATTTATTTGTTCCTAGTTCAGACATATCTAAGTAGAAGGCTCAGTTCAGGGAGCAGGAGGCTGGGAGGGGGAAGGAATATGAAAGACTATAACTAGTTTAATGGCTTTTTTCACCAGAAGGAATCTTTGGGACCATTTTTCCTCTCTCTTAACTTCAGAAATATTGTTACCTAGGTTCATGGTCACGTGGCAAGTGGATGACAGAGGACCAGCAGGTGGTTCTCCTCACTGCTTCTAGTGCTCTTTGCCACTTGCCGTGCTGTAAACAAACTTTTTCTTGGCTGTGCTGGAAGCTTTCCTCTCCTTGTGGCGAGCTGGGCTACTCTGCAGTTGCCATGCACAGGCTTCTTATTGTGGTGGCTTCTCTTATTGCAGAGCATGGACTCTAGGGCACGCAGGCTTCAGTAGGTATGATGCGTGGGCTTGGTATTTGCAGCTCCCAGGCTCTAGAGCACAGGCTCAATAATTGTGGTGCATGGGCTTAGTTGCTCCACAGCGTGTGGGATCTTCCTGGACCAGGGATCAACCTTGCGTCTCCTGCATTAGTAAGCAGACTCTATAGCTCTGAGCCACCAGGAAAGCCCTATAACCAAACTTTTAATTAAGATAAATTTAGGACTGGTCTTGGAGTATCAGGAAATTTAAGCTGTTTGCTTCTGTGCTTGTGTGTGCTTAGTCATGTCCGACTCTTTGCAACCCCATGGACTGTAGCCCACCAGGCTCCTCTGTCTGTCTGCCTAACAGTCAATAAATGCTTTTGTTTCATTTCAGATATTAGCCTCTGCTCTCAGCTGGGAACCTGGGGCCTCTGTATACCTCGCAGGAGCTGCCAAAGGCTGCTGAACCTCTGGTTTGCTCTTTTCTTCAGTTTTATTCTTCCCCAGAAAAAGAATAAAATTAGTTTCGGAAATGTTGGGGGGAGACATTGTATATTTAACACTATGGGAAAAATCATGGCAACTTGAGTTCATCTTTCATTCATCACTCTGAGAATATTCAGTTTAGGGGGAAGAAATAACTAAATATCTGCATATCTTTCTAACCAGTCCTGTAATGAAATCAGAAAACCTGTTGGCAAGAAAATGCGTCTTTAGGGGTGACTGCTCATCTTTTCCTGCACCTTTAGGTCCAGTGTTAGCATCACTATGTTTGAGATTCTGGTATATCCTGTCTTCTTAAACACCATTGGACTCAAAATTTTCCACTCTCACTATTGTTTCAAATACTTCATTGCTCAATAAAGGGTGATAAAGAAGAAAGATGGGATCAAAGGGAGTACTGAGAGGGGAGGAAAGAGACAGGAAATATTAGATTAGCATTTGAATGGTCAGGCCATTCAAGATGGCTGCTCTCTTGCTTTCTGTGCATCCCCTGCTTGACCAGTTCTTGCTTCATTAACATCCTACTCACCTATCTGACCTTCCCTTATAATCACAGAGCTTAATCAGTACTTGCCCTCAGACCCAGCAAGTGATAGTTCTAATCTTTAGATCAGAACCATCTCCACTATGATAGCAGTGAAGGGCATCTTGCTCTGTGGGCTTCCCTGGTAACAGACTGCCAACCTGACTGTCAATTCCACTTATAACTGCAAACATGCACACACGACCCTCCCATCCCCCCACCCCCACCCCATCATGAAGCAAAGCCTGCTGCCATGTCTTTCCTGCCATCGGCCACACACAGTGAGATGTTGTTCCAGGACCTTGCTTCATGCGTGTAAGATCGCCCCATCCATTAAACCACTGATGTCTCTGTCACTGACTCCAGGCTCTTTCTTTGGTCTTGAGGATAAGCAAGTATAGGGCTTGCAGGCTTGTGGGATGTAGCCCAACAGCACCCAAATTATCTTAGACTGTTCACTAGTCACTTAGTAAATGCTATTCAATTGAATAATGGTAATAGTCTTGTAAGGTAATAACCATTATTCTGCTTCATGGATGAGGAAGTGGAGGCTCAAAGATGTTAAATTGTCCACCATTGCACAGCTGTGTTACTCAAGTAGACTTTAGTCAAGCTTGCCTTGGCTCCATAGCCTATCCTTTTGTTGTTGTTGTTGTTGTTGCATTATTGACTCTGATGGTGGTAGTTTAGTCACTAAGTCCTATCCGACTCTTGTGACCCCAAGGACCCTGTCCATGGATTTCCCAGGCAAGAATACTGGAGAGGCTTGCCATTTCCTTCTCTAGAGGATATTCCCAACCCAGGGATCAAATCCAAGTCTTCTGCATTGCAGGCAAATTCTTTACCATTGAGTCACTAGGGAAGCTCTTTATTGATTATACAGGGCTGCTAAGCAAATTACCACCACACTCAGTTGGCTTAAAGCACAAAGATTTATTATCTCACAAGTTCTATGAGTCAAGAATCTGGGTGCAGCTAGACTGGGTGCTTCTGACTCAGGGTGTCTCCCAAGGCTGCAGCCAAGGTTTGGGCGGGGAGCTGCCAGCATATCCAGGCTCACCCACGTGGCTGTTGGTAGGTCTCACATTCTCATTGGTTGTTGGCAGGAGATCTCCCCACAAGTGCAGCTCACAGCATGGCAGCTGGCTCCTCCAGGGTGAGTAATTGAGAGTGAGAGCGAACACTGGAGACTGAAGCCACTGTCTTTTTATAACTTATCTTGAGATAACATGCCATCATTGCTATTGTGTTCTTGTCTGTAGAAATGAGTCAGTAAGTCCAACCAATGATGCTTTAAAAGTGCTGCACTCAATATGCCAGCAAATTTGGAAAACTCAGCAGTGGCCACAGGACTGGAAAAGTCAGTTTTCATTCCAGTCCCAAAGAAAGGCAATGCCAAAGAATGCTCAAACTACCACACAACTGCACTCATCTCACATGCTAGTAAAGTTATTCTCAAAATTCTCCAAGCCAGGCTTCAACAGTACACAAACCATGAAGTTTTAGATGTTCAAGCTGGTTTTAGAAAAGGCAGAGAAACCAGAGATCAAGTTACCAACATTCACTGGATCATCAAAAAAGCAAGAGAGTTCCAGAAAAACATCTATTTCTGCTTTATTGACTATGCCAAAGCCTTTGACTGTGTGGATCACAATAAGCTGTGGAAAATTCTGAAAGAGATGGGAATACCAGACCACCTGACCTTCCTCTTGAGAAACCTGTATGCAGGTCAAGAAGCAACAGTTAGAACTGGACATGGAACAATAGACTGATTCCAAATAGGAAAAGGAGAACATCAAGGCTGTATATTGTTGCCCTGCTTACTTAACTTATATGCAGAGTACATCATGAGAAATGCTAGGGTGGAAGAAGCACAAGCTGGAATCAAGATTGCCAGGAGAAATATGCAGATATGCAGATGATGCCACCCTTATGGCAGAAAATGAAGAATACTTAAAGACCCTCTTGATGAAGGTGAAAGAAGAGAGTGAAAAAGTTCGCCTAAAGCTCAATATTCAGAAAACTGAGGTCATGGCATCCAGTCCCATCACTTCATAGCAAATAGATGGGGAAATAATGGAAACAGTGACAGATTTTATTTTGGGGGGCTCCAAAATCACTGTAGATGGTGATTGCAGCCATGAAATTAAAAGATGCTTACTTCTTGGAAGAAAAGCTATGACCAATCTAGACAGTATATTAAAAAGCAGGGACATTACTTTGCCAACAAAAGTCCATCTAGTCAAGGCTATCGTTTTTCCAGCAGTCATGTATGGATGTGAGAGTTGGACTATAAAGAAAGCAGAGCACCAAAGAATTGATGCTTTTGAACTGTGGTGTTGAAGAAGAGTCTTGAGAGTCCCTTGGACTGCAAGGAGATCCAACCAGTCCATCCTAAAAGAAATCAGTCCTGAATATTCATTGGAAGGACTGATGCTGAAGCTGAAGCTGAAACTCCAATATTTTGGCCACCTGATGTGAAGAGCTGACTCATTGGGAAAGACCCTGATGCTGGCAAAGATTGAAGGCAAGAGGAGAAGGGGACAACAGAGGATGAGATGGTTGGATGGCATCACCAACTCAATGGACATGAATTTGAGTAAACTCTGGGAGTTGGTGATGGACAGGGAGGCCTGGTATGCTGCAGTCCATGGGGTCTCAAAGAGTCGGACATGACTGAGCGACTGAACTGATGATCAAGTAGAGGGGGTTATATAAAGACACGAACACCACAAAGTAGAGGTCATTGGGCGTCCAGTAGAAATCATCTCTCTGAGCTTGATTTTAAGTCCTAAGATATTCTTTGCTTTACAAAAATTATTTATATTTAAACTTCCCCTTAAGTAAAACCAAACATTCTATCTGTGTTTAGCATCTCTCATGAACTTTTCTTTATTGTAAATTTTTTAGGAAAGAATTTGAGAGAAGTTACATGCAACTTTAAAACAGGCAGCTCAAAGATTGAAAGAATGTAGTTCTGTTTGTATGTGTGTATGTATGTGGATATATATGCGTAGACATATATATGCATATATATAACAATATTAAAATGTTCTTGTCATGCTGGTTGCAATTTTTAAAATATAAGAATAAAGTAAAGAGAGTGATAAATAACAGTGATAAGCAGCATCTGGCACAATGTCCATTACTTTTACACAAGTATTATTTTGCAAAGATTTCTATATTGTGCAATTTGAATGAGAACCAAAAGAAATATATTTGTGGGCCCTTGATCCATGCTATGTGAGCATCTGTTCCCTTCTAAGTAATATCTAATTAATGTTCAGAATTAGCTAAGAATGCTTACTGAATATATACTAGGAACAGAGTCCAGTCCTTCATTCTGGCAAGCAGTTGGTAAAGTTTCTTTTTTTTTATTCCTGAAATACCTGAAGCTCCAAGGCCCTAATGGGGAAAGGCAGGATGGATAGACAGCAGGTCACTTGAACAAGGCCCTAGGGTCCCAGAGACCTCACTTCAAAAGTCTCCTCTTCTGCTGGAGGTTCATGGGCAAATGGTCTTGTCTGAAACAACACCCACCCACCTGAGAGGGCAGTTGTGAGAAGAGGCAATGGGGTCAGGTGGCTTAGGCTCCATGCGCTCAGGCTATGAAAGCCAGACTGGGTTCATCTCCTGGCTCTACCACTTAGCTACGGAAAAGCCCTTAACCTCTCTGCTCCGCTTCACCATCTGAAAAGTAGCCATATGATGGCACCTATATCATTGTACTGTTGGGAGAATTATGTGCATTAATATGTGCAAAGTTCTTGGAATACTTGGCATTTTGGAAATGTTAAGCCAAGGACAAGCCAAGAACAAATGAAGTCATTTGTGTAAAAGCCCTATCCCAGCACCTGGCGTAAGGTAAGAAAATTAATAAATTTTTAAACATTTAATTTCTTCATCTATAATATGGGGGTATTAATACCTATGTTATAGAGTTCTATTTTTTCTGGGTAGTAGAAATTAAAAAAAATTTTATTGAAGTATAATTTACAGTGTTATGTTAATTTCATATATACAGCACAATGATTCTTTTCCCATATAAGCTATTATGCAATACTGAGTATAGTTCACTGTGCTATACAGTAGGTCCTTGTTGATTATCTATTTTATATACAGTAGTGTGTAGAAGGCAATGGCACCCCACTCCAGGACTCTAGCCTGGAAAATCCCATGGACAGAGGAGCTGCAGTCCATGGGGTCATTGAGAGTTGGGCATGACTGAGCAACTTCACTTTCACTTTTCATTTTCATGCATTGGAGAAGGAAATGGCAACCCACTCCAGTGTTCTTGCCTGGAGAATCCCAAGGACGGGGGAGCCTGGTGGGCTGCCGTCTATGGTGTCGCACAGAGTCGGACACGACTGAAGCGACTTAGCAGCAGCAGCAGCAGTGTGTATATGTTACACTCAAATTCCTGATTTACCACTCCCTTCCACCTTTCCCCTTTGGTAACCATAGCTTATTTTTCTGTGTCTGTGAGTCTATTTCTATTTTGTAAATAAATTAATTTGTATCACTCTTTTAGATTCCGCATGTAAGTGACATCATATGGTACTTGCCTTTGTCTGGCTTACTTCACTTAGTATGATAGTCTCCAGGTCCATCTATGTAGCTGTAAAGGGTATTATTTCATTCTTTTTTATGGCTTAGTATAGAGTTCTCTTATAGAGTTCTTATGAACATAAAATTATATATGTGTGTGTGTGTGTGTGTGTGTGTGTGCATGAAAGTCGCTCTGTCATGTTTGACTCTTTGCAACCCAGGACTATAACCTGCCTAGCTCCCCTGTGCATGGGATTCTTCAGGCAAGAATACTGGAGTGAGTTTCCATTTCCTTCTCCAGGGGATATTCCCAACCAGGGATCAAACCTGGGTCTTCTGCATAGGCAGATGGATTCCTTACCATCTGAGCCACCAGGTAAATCATATGTATGGGTTGTATATATATGTGTGTGTATATGTATATATGTATATATATAGCATCTAATGGTTTGTGATCCAAATAAGGACTTAGTGAAAATGAAAGTCACTCAGTCGTGTCTGATTCTTTGTGACCCCATGGACTATATACTCCATGGAATTTTCCAGGCCAGAATACTGGAGTGGGTAGCCTATCCCTTCTCCAGGGGATCTTCCCAACCCAGGGATCGAACCCAGGTCTTCTGCATTGCAGGCAGATTCTTTACCAACTGAGATATCAGGGAAGCCCCAAGGACTTAGGAAATGGTAGCTATTATTATTAGGAATATTCACAAAAAATTACAGAGCTGCCAATATGTGGGAGTCGGGGATGTCAAATAATTCAGTGTAAAACCTCTCTCAAGCCAGGAGGTAAATCTCTCAGCTCTAAGGGGTGTTGTGCTCCAAGATGACTAAAAGATTTCCTTTTAGCTTGGGTAGTGCTTTCTGGAGTTCCTCTGGGGCAGCATATGTACAGGGAATTTTAAGTCTGAGAATGGTTTCTTCTGGTTTCTGCTTGGTATTTTAATTGGCATATTAAGTTTCTTATCTACGTCTTTTTTGTGTTTTTAATAATATCCCTTTGTGGTTGCAGAATGAGTGCAGAAAGAATGTATTAGAAGGAGCTAGTAGAGATAAATGCCGTCCACACGCTGAGAGCCTGGAGCTCTGGGATCACTGGGTTCCAGACAGAGGGACTGGCTGTCAACCCCGTGAGCTGTTTCCGGAGGGCCCGGCTCCTGGTGTGATGAGAAGGGAAAGCTTGGGGGCAACCAAAGAAAGGCCTGCTGAAATTCTTTTGTCTGCTTTCTCAAGGACTACCCCTGTGCCTTAGCCCCTCTCTTGAGAACCCCACTCAAGAACGCTTGATGTCTCGAACCTCTCTTTCCAGGCAGAGAGGGATATTTCGTAGGTAGCACCAGCTTGGGTAGAAAAGAATGCATTTCTCAAAAACATAACCCTGTCTATGACCCTGCTAATGATAACCACAAACCAAGGGGAAAGAAAAGCATTTTAAAGCTAGTTCTGGGAAGCAGATCGCCCCCTGACCTCGTCCCCAGAGCCAGAGCTCTGAGTATCAGACTGAAGGCAAACACGCCACAAACAAGACAGTGGGAGACACTGCTTCATGACTAATTGGCTTTAAGAACACAGAATAAAGGAAGAATACATAAACAACTCTTGAGCTTTGAAAATAAATACTACTAAGGACCATGGATTGCTCATATAATTTCATTTTTATTAGAAATACCAAACTCTGTGACCGTCTCTGTCCCACCCTAATGTCGAGTTCATTAAGGGTGTATCATCTCTAATGATAATCTTCAACTATATTAGAAATTTTATTTGTTTTTCTGGTCCCTCTTTCATTTCTTTTTACCTGGAACCTTCAGAGAAGAAGTCTCGTCAGAGTTCACTTGGCAATATTTTATGGATCTTAAATCAAGTAAGTTTCATAGAAGTCCTAACTTTCATCACCTTTCAAATGGTATTAACTTGGCTTTAAACTCCTAAGAGGATCTCAAAGGATAAGTTCCTGCTATCTGTTATCAACTCCCTGTTTGGGGATTAGTCCTGTGTTTTCATGTGGGATAGAAACATATCCGGATAATTCTCCTGAGCTTCACTTGTTGAAATTTGACATTTGTCCTATCACTTAATTATGGCTTAGCTCCCAGAAAGCTTTGCTGTCACCTCTGAGACAGCTGCTTGCCCCTCCCCCATAGCACATACACTCAGTCTAGTCCAAATCCACCCTTCAGCTAAAATAACAAAAATAAAACAAAAAACAAAGCTAATGACAAAATACAGAGTGGAAGCCCTTCATCTTGAAAGGCTCTCTCAGCTTTGTGTGGCTTGGAGCTGTTAGCCACAGAGAGATCAAAAGATTGGATTTGGGTTTTTCTGTCTTGGTGTGGTAGGGCTTCCAAATGCCTGTCCCACCCTACCTCCTGGCTTCTCCCTCCAACCCAGCACTTTAGCTTTCCTCACTGTCACTTTGTCTTACTGAATCCCAGGAGTACCTTTTTCTAGGGAGCCTTTGCTACCTTCAATGTTGCCAGAACAGAAGCTGTTGCTTTAGACAGCTTAGAACTTTAGAACTTCAAGGTTGTGTGTAGAAAGAGAACTGGAATTAGTGGCAAAGACCTTCTCTGTGTGTATTTCCTCATGTGAGATTTGCAACTTGAAAAGATCATTCTTCCATGTTATATCCTTGTTCTACTATCATTGAGGGTTTTCTTTCTGTGTAAAGTAACCAGCTGAGTGGTACCCAGTAGGTGCTGGCAAATGGGTAAAAATGAGCTCTTTGTGGGGGCGGGGGGAACTGTTCTTATTTGTAGCATTTGCCGATTTCCTTGATTTATATATATCCAGCTTGATTGATTTCAAGATACCAAAGTGAAGTTACTGAGCAAAGATTTGGGAAGAAATGTCCACCACCAGCTCTACCGGCAGTGTGTCTGCTCCAACACAGGGTTGGGGGGAAGGCTGGGGAAGGCTGAGAGCAAGCAGTACTTGAGCTTGAATCTAGAAAGATGAGTAGGCATGTTTTGAATGGATAGAGACAAGAGAGAAGAAGGCAAGAATTTCTAGCAAAGAGTATGCTATCAACACCGAGTTCACTCTGCTCTCTGCATGACAGACCAATAAACTGAGGTGTCGAGGCTAGGAATACGACTTTATTCCAAAATCTGGTTTCTCAGATGGCACTAGTGGTAAAGAATCTGCCTACCAATGCAGGAGACGCAACAGGCATGGGTTTGATCCCTTGGTTAGGAAGATCCCTTAGAGTAGGAAGTGGCAATCCACTCCAATATTCTTGCCTGAAAAATTCCATGGACAAAAGGAGCCTGGTGGGCTACAGTCCATGGGGCCTCAAAGAGTCGGATACAATGAGCACACACACACCAGGAGACCAAGAAGATGGCAGAGTAGTGTCTCCAAAAACTATGTTATTGAAGTCTGAATGCCCGTTTCTTTTATATAGCAGAGAGGGAAAGGAGGTGGGGAAGTAAAGTGCTGCTGCTGCTGCTAAGTCGCGTCAGTCGTGTCCAACTCTGTGCGACCCCATAGACGGCAGCGCACAAGGCTCCCCCATCCCTGGGATTCTCCAGGCAAGAACACTGGAGTGGGTTGCCATTTCCTTCTCCAATGGGGAAGTAAAGTAAAAGACCATTTATCTTGCAAAATAGGAGATGTGTTAATTTCTCCTTTTCTTCAGCCATTCACAGATGGGCAGGGTCAGCTCCTTACGAGCTGAACTAAGTCATTTTAGTTTAACTGTCAGGCAGAGGGGTAAGGTTCTCTAAGGCAGGCTATTATGTCTGATTATAATAATAAAAGTAACGAAAGGCAGAGATTAAAGTCAAAGAAACAGATCCAGCATGTAGTCAGAACTGGCTCTTCCTTGTTACAGGTGAACAACCTTTGCTGCGTTCTAATTGTTCATGGTGGAGCATGTATGGCAGGGATGGACTGAAGCAAAGACTCCCTCCAGCAAGTTATCTTGGCTCTAGCAACGTCCTCCGTCATCTACATAATTCCTGGGATTAAATGTAATCTACAGTCTCCTCTCAAAACTATTAGTTCCAAACAGGACAGAAGATCCTCTCCAACTGGATTCCTTTCAAAAAAAAGAGTAGTTTCAACTAATCCTTTGGTTACAATAGTCAGTGTCCTAGTGAAATAGTCATTATTCTAAGAGCCAACATCAATAAGTTATTATTACAGAGAATGATCACACAACAGGGTGCCTCCAAGCCAAGAAAAAGGGAATTTTAGACTAAGAGGCTGTTAAAGGTCATGCTGTGATTTAGTTGCATAGGAAATGGAGAAAGTTTAAAGGGAAAGAGTGATGCATTGATTTGCGTCAAAATAAGAGCTTTGTGTAACAGGAACTATTTCAGAGTAGTCTAATTACCAACTGTCTCCATCACATTAGCTTGCCCTCCAAAACCTGCATTTCTTTGGTTGCATCTAAGGGCAATTCAGAGTATTGCTTCAAAGCAAGAAGTTTATGATTCTGAAGCTGGGCACTAGTAAGACTCATCACTCTCAGTGAAATCAACAAATATTTATTGAGGGGCATCTTGGCCCATGATACCAGGTTATCCTTATTCCTGGCACAGCAGCCCAGGGCTCCGAATGCCCTACTCTCCTCTGCTATTCCTGGATTTTTCAGGAAGAAAAAAGGATGCTTCAAGAGATTTCTCATCAGCTCTTTCCGCTCCTGTCTCTTAACCTACACGGCAGGCTCCAAGGGTTCGAGATGCTCAGACATTATTTTTCTGGCTTCTTTCTCTTTCATGAGGGTTTCCTACTCTAGCTTCTGTAATTCATTTAACTATTGTTTGTGTAACTTAACTATATTTAAACATATAATTTAATATAAGTAAATACAAAAATACTATAAATATAACTATAGTTTAACTATGCTTTGTAACATGGATGTGTTCTAGAGACTTTTGGGTAATGGATACTTTAAAAATGAACCAGAAAAATCCACCACAAATCAGGAGCACAAACTGTTTCTCCCTTAAGGTCTTTTTTTTTTTTTTTTAAACTATGGGAAAAATGCTAATTTTCTTACACAGGAAACTTTAACAATCCAATTACAGTGAGTAGTAAAAATAGGTTCCTAGTGGGAATTGTTAAGGATATTGAAATAAACCCCCCTGGTAACACCAAATATCAGTTAAAATTATATGGATAAATCAGGACAGTAAAATTTCTAATGAGAGGTAAAAATAAGAATTTGGAAGTCATGTATTACCAAAGTCATCATTTTGCTGCCTGTCCTAGTGGCCAGCATGGTTCTTTTCATGTTGTTTAAATAATGTCGTACCAGGATAAACATGAGATTAAGTTTAATATTATCTTGCTGTTGCTGTCAACAGACAAACTTTTCAATACTATTTCCCCTTCAGCTATTAAATTGTTGCTCAGAAAATATCTGATAACCAAGAATGACCATCATAAAACTTCCTTCCCAAGCACAGTGAAGGGTATGTCATTGTAAAGAAAAATATATCAATTTATATTAAATAAATAAAATCTTAAATTCTACAAAATTGGCTCCAGAGGAGTTTGAATAAGTGGAAGGCAGCCCCAACTAGAAGCCCAGGCTCCGAGGCCTGGTCTCTTTTTGAGATCATCCTTGTCATCTTGTTTCAATTATTTAAGGCCAAGCACCATCACGTGATGGCACCCCACTCCAGTACTCTTGCCTGGAAAATCCCATGGATGGAGGAGCCTGGTTGGCTGCAGTCCATGGGGTTGCTAAGAGTCGGACACGACTGAGCAACTTCCCTTTCACTTTTTACTTTCATGCATTGGAGAAGGAAATGGCAACCCACTCCAGTGTTCTTGCCTGGAGAATCCCAGGGGCGGGGGAGCCTGGTGGGCTGCCGTCTATGGGGTCACACAGAGTCGGACACGACTGAAGTGACTTAGCAGCAGCGGCAGCAGCAGCCATCACAAAAGCATAGGGAGGAAGTCATTCTCTAGAGCCCTAAGCCTCTTCCTATCCCAGAGGTGGCCCTCGGCTCATCTCTCCCCATCTCAATTGTCCTAGAGAAAGGGTAGAACCAGGTCTTTTTCTATCATTTATTTCTAACTGGAGGATAATTACTTTACAATGTTGTGTTGATTTCTGCCAGACATCAATGTGAATCAGTCACAGATATACATATGCTCCCTGCCTCTTGAACCTCCCTCCCACCTCCCACCCCATCCCACCCCTCTAGGTTGTCACAGAGCACCAGGTTGAGCTCCCTGTGTTATACAGCAACTTCCCATTAGCTAGCTATGCTACACATGGTAATGTACAAATTTTAATGCTACTTTCTCAGTTCGTCCCACCCTCTCCTGCCGGCGCTATGTCCATAAGTCTGTTCTCTATGTCCGAGTCTCTATTCCCGCCCTGCAAATAGGTTCATCAGTACCGTTTTTCTAGATTCCATATATATGCATTAATATATGATAATTGTTTTTCTTTTTCTGACTTACTTCACTCTGTGTAATAGACTGCTGTAGAACTAGGTGTTAAGGGAGCTTTCCTTTGGGACATAACTCACAGAGGAGACCACATGGAACAGAGGGTAAGCTGAATCATCAGAGGGCAGCCCTCACTGGTTAACTGAGCTGGTGGGTTATTTAATCCCTCTGAACCTCATTGACAAAGTGGAGCTCATAATATTGGTATTTACCTTACAGATTGTTTGAGGGATTCAGTGAAATAGGGATAAAGTGCCCAGCATAAAGTAGAATTCAGTCAACAATAGTGGCATTCACTGTACTTCAAAGCTACTCCTAGTCCTCTCCAGAATGGAGTTTCTTCCTCTTCCCTTCCAGCAACATTTCATCCTCTATCCAAAAGGAGAGAGGAGTGACTGGCATTGCCTCTCCTAGCATCATCACAGCAGGCCAACTACAGTTGGAGAGTGAGTCTGAAGGAGAGGAATACCCCAGTGAATGGAAGCTGTAGCAACTGTCTGATTGCTGGAAGGAGCTGGCTCTTCAGAGGCCCAAGGTCACCTGGTGGGGCAGGAGGATCTGTCAGTGGACATGAGCTTAACCCAATAAAGAAGGGCCAGGTCTTATGCTCTGGGAGGACAGGCAGCCCCACCTTTACCAACAAGACGAAAAAACATCCTGTAACTTTTTACCATTTGGCTGGGATGCAGAATTCTTGAATTGTCCCAAACCATCTATGCTACAAGCAGTGTACATTGCTGTTTGTAGGTCTGCCTGCTCGTGTTTGCTTTCAGTGTCTTAGCAGATTGGCTCTGGGTTCATGCTGCATGTTGTATTTGGCAAGAGGAGGTGTTTTAATATCCTAGCTTGGCTAGATCTATCTCAATGCCGAGGAGTTCAGCTATTTTGAATAGGATAAAGTGTTGCCTCAGGTTCCCACATAATCATAGCATAGAACAGTTCAACTTTAAACTTGAGTTATCTACCTTAGGAAATACTTGCTAAAATAGTCACATCTGGATTAAGTCCCATAGGTTCCTGGAGCTCTGACCAACTCTTGGGCAAACCATGCGTATCAAAACACCCTTGACGACTTATCTGCACTATCATCTGGGAAGCTGAAATTGATAGAGCATCCTTGTCCTTACCCTAACCTTCCTCTGTATGTGTCTTTAATCCAGTACCTTAAATGGATGAGACCAGTGAAGACTGAACAGTTACCTTATTCCAAGTTTCTATGATTTCTGTTCAATCCAAAAAAGATATGTTCACCCACACAAATGGAGTAAGGCTAAATTAATTCATTCATTCACAAATACTTTATTTCATCCACTTGTACAGACTTTGTAAGCACTGAGGCTACAGATGTGAATGGCCCAACCTCTGCCTGAAAGACTCACAGTCTAACAGAAGAGGCGATACTCCTGTTAAGTAGAGAATACAGATAAGATAATGGGTCAATTCCACAGGGACTGGAAACCAGGAAAGACTTTGTGGAAAAAATGACCTTTGTTCAGGATTAAGACTTCAAATCAAGAAGTCTTTCTTGATTTCCAGTCTCCATGGACCTGACCACTCCCCACCTGAACTCAGGACAATCCTAGCAGCAAATGACAATCAATCACACTGTGACAACTTTTCTTGCTTGAATTATCCTCATAGACTATTAGAATGACTCTCAAAATTGTTGCAAATGTTAATCACTCAGTTGTGTCAGACTGTTTGCAACCCCACGGACTGTAGCCCATCAGGATTCTCTGTCCATGAAATTCTCCAGGCAAGAATATTGGAGTGGGTTGCCATTTCCTTCTCCAGGGAACCTTCCTGACCCAGGGATCAAACCTGGGTTTCCTACATTGCAGGCAGATTCTTTACCATCTGAGCCACCAGGGAAGGTCACTAGCTAATTGAAGAGTCACTGCTTTTATGACATGTGTTCATCTCCTTAGTCAGCAAAAGAAACTCCTCTTTGATATTTGACTGTTTCAACAGTTTTAGTCAGTTCTGTTAAAGATGCATGCTATCAAACTCTATAAACGGGGCATCTAGGAAATAGATATATCTGAAACCATGCCCTTTGTTTATAACTCATGTCTTCCTAACAGTGAAAGATTAAAAGTTACTTTTTAAAAGATTTGAGCTTAAGATAAGCTGCATGTGTGCATGCTCAGTTGCTTCAATCACGTCTGATTCTTTGTGACCCTATGTACTGTAGCTCACCAGGCTCCTTGGTCCATTGACTTCTCCAAGCAAGAATGCAGGAGTGGGTTGCCATTTCTTCCTCCAGGGGATTGTCCTGACCCAGAGATTGAACCAGTCTTCTGGTCTCCTGCATTGCAGGTGGATTCTTTACTGCTGAGCCACCAGGGAAACCCAAGATAAACTACCTGATAACAAAGGCAAGGAGGAAACAGAAGCACTAAAGTCAGTAACAGACTGGTTCCAATTAGGAAAAGGAGTGCGTCAAGGCTGTATATTGTCACCCTGCTTATTTAACTTATATGCAGAGTACATCATGAGAAAGGCTGGACTGGAAGAAACACAAGCTGGAATCAAGATTGCCGGGAGAAATATCAATAACCTCAGATATGCAGATGACACCACCCTTATGGCAGTATAGCATTTTCAAAAGCAGAGACATTACTTTGCCGACTAAGGTCCGTCTAGTCAAGGCTATGGTTTTTCCTGTGGTCATGTATGGATGTGAGAGTTGGACTGTGAAGAAGGCTGAGCGCCGAAGAATTGATGCTTTTGAAGTGTGGTGTTGGAGAAGACTCTTGAGAGTCCCTTGGACTGCAAGAAGATCCAACCAGTCCATTCTGAAGGAGATCAGCCCTGGGATTTCTTTGGAAGGAATGATGCTAAAGCTGAAACTCCAGTACTTTGGCCATCTCATGGGAAGAGTTGACTCATTGGAAAAGACTCTGATGCTGGGAGGGATTGGGGGCAGGAGGAGAAGGGGACGACCGAGGATGAGATGGCTGGATGGCATCACTGACTCGATGGATGTGAGTCTGAGTGAACTCCGAGAGATGGTGATGAACAGGGAGGCCTGGCGTGCTGCGATTCATGGGGTCGCAAAGAGTCGGACACGACTGAGCGACTGAACTGAACTGAACTGAACTGAAAGTCAGTATCAAGTCATTGACAATTAGTATGATCTCAGAGCCACTGTATGTTTGCCCCAAATGTTTCTCATGCCTTTACCTCTAAGTGATAATATCCAAACTTCCACTGGAAGACTTTTTCTTTACCATCAGGTTTGATTCTATTTAATTTTTATAGCCTTATTTTCTTTTATCTTTTTTTTTTTTTGGCTGTGCTGGCTTTTCGTTGCTGTACACAGGCTTTCTCTAGTTGCAGTGATCATTTGCTACTCTCTAGTTGAGATGTGCCTGAAAAGGCACTGGCACCCCACTCCAGTACTCTTGCCTGGAAAATCCAGTGGACGGAGGAGCCTGGTAGGCTGCAGTCCATGGGGTCGCTAAGAGTCAGACATGACTGAGCGACTTCACTTTCACTTTTCACTTTCATGCATTGGAGAAGGAAATGGCACCCCACTCCAGTGTTCTTGCCTGGAGAATCCCAGGGACGGGAGAGCCTGCTGGGCTGCCGTCTCTGGGGTCGCAGAGTCAGACACGACTGAAGCGACTTAGCAGCAGCAGCAGCAGTTGAGATGTGCAGGCTTCTCATTGCAGTGGTTTCTTTTGTTGCAGAACGTGGGCTCTAAGGAGTGGGCTTTAGTAGTTATAGAGCTCAGGTTTAGTTGAGTCACCTGGAAACTCCCATGGGTGAAAAAAGGAGTGCAGTTAAGGTGGAAGGAGGGGAGAAAGAGTGAGCAAAATAAAGGCTGAGGGTACTCCAAACGTTTTTATTTGCAGTTTGATAAAGGCCAGTCCTGCTCTCAGTTTAGGTGAAAAAAAAGGAAAAATTCACAGATAAAAAATGAAATTCTATACCTAAGACTTGTAAGACAGGTGAGTTTGATGGTTTTGATAATTAAGACTAAGACAGCCCACCCTTACACTCCAGCCGCAGTTTGTAGTCATACAGGAGTTTCTGGTCCAGAATGTATCAGATTGCAGTAGGCGACATGAGGATGATATGGCAGGCTGTCACGTGGCCCATGGCACTCCGAGAAAACAGCTGCAATCACACTTTCTCATCAAGGACATCCAGGGTCATATTTCACTTTTCCTTTTTAAAATTTTTATTGTACATGCTCTTCCTTGTACTTAAATCTGATTGTTGTACAAAGCATCTCACTCCTCAGTCCCCACCCATGGGCCAGTGCAGGCCTGCCAGGAAAGGGATGAGTCAGTGTCTCAAAGTCCCAGTACAGTCACCAGAGAAACCTTCCATTCCTACCTGGGCAGAGTATTTGTGCCTGCAGATTCATTCACAAGTACAGATTAAACACTCTGTGTAGCAACTGGACCTGCCCCATGACAGATATCAGAAAGTATTAGACACAGTTCTGGCTTTGTTGTGCTTATAATTGTACTGGAGAGATAAGACACAAATGCATGGAAATGTCAGGCCACTGGAGGATGTAGTAGGGGACTAACTTTCTAAAGAGAACTACGGTCAGTCAGGAAAATGAGGGATACCTGTAGATGAAGTGGTTAAACTCCATGAGGGTAGGGACAAAATCTAGTGTTTGTTGTTGTATCCACAGGGTCTTTAACATAGTGGGTGCTCAATAAATATTTGTTAAATGAATAAGTAGATAGATGGATGGATGGAAGAATGGATGGATGGATAGTTGGAGGGTAAATGGTGGATAGATGCTATTGTGAAATACTCCATAAAAGAAGTAGTTTTTGAATATTAGCTAGACTTTTGATACAGAGAAGAAGGGAGAGGGAAAATCAGAAAAAGTGCCTCTCCTAAAGCTCCCCGTATCATTGAGCAGGGTGAGGATGCTGTTTTCCCCAGATGGCACCAGTGGTAAAGAAACTGCCTTCAATGCAGAAGACATAAGAGACACAGTTTCCATACCTGGGTTGGGAATATCCCTGGAGGAGGGCATGAAAACCCACTCTAGTATTCTTGCGGGGAGAATCCCATGGATAAAGGAGCCTGGCAGGATATGGTCCATGGGGTCGCAAAGAGTCAGACACGAATGAAGTGACTTAGCACACATGTATGCAAGCTAGAGCAAAGATTCAAGAACAATTGACCATTTCTGAGTCCTGAGCAATGCCACATCTTCAGTTTCTATCAGCATCAGTGGGGAATAAGAGCAGAGTCAAGCTAGAATCCAAAAAGAGAAAGTGCGATATGGAAAGCAGAGAGGTAGCTTCTTGGTTTGAATACAACCTCAGCGTCACTGGGGGTGCCTCTTCCACCAGCCATTCCTCCATCTATGGGGCAAGCTCGCAGACAGCCAAGATTGTCACACCCTGCCTGGGTCCATGGTAAGACTAAAGGAAAGAATCAACTCGTATCAATCATAGATTGGGCACAATGGTCAGTGTGAAGACAGGGAGCCAACAGGTTACAACTTTTCCCATGTTTTTCTGCTGGGCCCCGTAAGGCTTGGCTTCCAGTGTGAACCCTGAGTTTCTTCCAAGATGAGCTACTTAATTCACACCCAGAGGCTCTTAATACCAAATTAGCTGATACATCCAAGTATTCAACAACAGTACCAGACTCGTAACAAGACATATCTTACTATCTGCTTTTATGATCTATGGAGGCAGCAAGAGGTATTCAAGCTGAAGGCAGCTGCTGTGTCCTCTTCTGTATTCCCAGCATCTAGCCAGTGCCTGACAAATAGGAATTACTCAGCAAATGTTTGTAGAATGAAAGAGTCAGGCAGCTGTAGCTCCGTAGTGTGAATCAGCCTTCTGCTAGTCTTTCCCTGCCCTAAATCCTACTGTAAATGACTGAACTTCTGCCATCGTTCTGTTCTGTTACTAGGATGAGAGTTCCTGCCTTTACTGGATCTATTCAGGACTGAACTTCTGCCCTAGGACCCAAGTCTATTACATGTTTTTTTCCTGGATGGCAAGTGTCTGAATTTCTCAAATATTGTCTTCCGCAAGTCACCTTTGGCCTCCATTAAGAACAGGCCCTCAATATGCTTTCATGTTTCAGTGCTCTCCTATTCTCAGTCCCTCTTCACTTCTTTAATTTTTATTCCTGCTTCAAAGCTCATCTCAACCATCACCTTCTCTCTGAAGCCTACCCAGGACTGCCTTCCCTTAGGTAATGTGAACATTCCTCCTTTAGGTTCCCATGGCCTCCTGGGTGCATCTCTACCTACCACTACCTAGTAAGTTTCATTGCAATCACTCATCCACTCTCCTGTTCATGCTCAACTGTGAGCAAACGGAGGGTGGGGAATATATGTTCATCTGTGTATCCCCATCATCTAAGATAGGGAGAAGGAAATGGCACCCCACCCAGTACTCTTGCCTGGAAAAATCCCATGGATGGAGGAGCCTGGCAGGCTGCAGTCCATGGGGTCAAGAAGAGTCGAACACTCATTGGGCACAATGGTCACTTTCACTTTTCACTTTCATGCATTGGAGAAGGAAATGGCAACCCACTCCAGTGTTCTTGCCTGGAGAATCCCAGGAATGGGGGAGCCTGGTGGGCTGCCATCTATGGGGTCACACAGAGTCGGACACAACTGAAGCGACTTAGCAGCAGCATCTAAGATAGTGTCTAGCATGGTATTCAATAAAAGTTTTTTTTTTTTTTTTTTTAAGTGAGTGAATGAATGAATGAGTGGAAGACTTCTTCCTGTCAGGGTGGTCTGAGCTAAGACCTGTTTTTTGCTATCCATCCTGGATGTCAAATGTTGCCTCTGACATTGACTATCCATTTCCCTAAGTCCTGTGGTTCAAGTGCCAGAATCTCTTTTACTTAACACTCCTCTCACCATGAGTGCTTTGACTAGCCCTGTTAAGAATTTTGCACTGCCACGTCCCATGGTAGGACTCTTTGTTTAACATTGATCACGGTAGAATCACACAGCTGCACGTTGCACTTTTATAATTTCAACTATGTACTCTCAGCACTACTTATGGCTTTAGAATTTACAGATACACATTTTAAAAATACTGTTTAAGTCTTAAATATATGCCATCTATTTCATTTGGCACAAAGAAACTCGTATGTCCCAACAGCAAAGGGAAAACTGTTAGATTCATTTAAAGATGGCAGACTCTGTTCTGTACTTTATGGAGATTTTAAGGGATTTTTTCTTTGTCTATAAAAGGATAGTTTTTGTCTAGAAGAGATTTTTACTTTACACTCTGATTTTATTGTATCTTTAAAATTTTTCTTCTGTATAGTTTAGTATCTCCAAGACAAGGATTTCTTTTTAAACATCATCACAAACCATCATCATACAGAGAAACCCAACAATAATTCCTTCATATTATCAAATACACTTCAATTTCTATACATACATACATATATATACATAAAGGTTTTAATTGGGATCTGAATAAAGTTCATACCTTTCAATTAGTTATTCTCTTAAATTTCTTTTGGGCTTCCCAGGTGGCCCAGTGGTAAAGAGTCCACCTGCAATGCAGGAGATGCTAGACACATGGGGTTCAGTCCCTGGGTTGGGAAGATCCCCTGGAGGAGGGCATGCCAACCCACTCCAGTATCTTTGCTGGGAAAATCACATGGGCAGAGGAACCTGGCAGGCTACAGTCCTCGGGGTTGCAAAGAGTCGGATATGACAAGTGACTGAGCAGCACCAGCAGCAAATTTCTTTTAATCTGTAGAATCTTCCTCCATTGCTTTTTAAAAAATTTTACCTTGTTGTTTTGTTGTTGTAGAAACTATATTGTTTAACTTGTACTTTTCTGCAGTCTGGATTTTGCTAATTGCATCCTCATGGTGTTCTTTAACATGTTACCTTATTCCCTATGTAGCCTTTAAATTAGTAGTTAGATGTGGAGGCTTAGTTAGATTCAGATTTGGTTTTCTTCTTTTTTTAAAACCATTTCACAGGAGGAATTGTGTGTTTCTATCAGTTTTAGTTCAGTTGCTCAGTCATGTCCGACTCTTTGTGACTCTCTCCTCTTTCACTTTCATCAAGAGGCTTTTTAGCTCCTCTTCACTTTCTGCCATAAGGGTGGTGTCATCTGTATATCTGAAGTTATTGATATTTCTCCTGGCAATCTTGATTCCAGCTTGTGTTTCTTCCAGTCCAGCGTTTCTCATGATGTACTCTGCATATAAGTTAAATAAGCAGTGTTACAGGAGGTGCAAAATGTCTCTTTTTTATGACCTTAGCAGCCATTGATGATAGCCATGTAGATCCATTATTTCATTAGGTTTTGCAAATTGGTGAAAATCTAATTCCAGTAAGTAACACTGATGAACCTATTTTCATGGAAGGAATGGAGAGGCAGACCTACCGAATAGACTTGTGGTCATACCTTCTTCATGCATTAAATGCAATACTTCTAAAAGGCAGATTTTTCTTCACCTAATGTTTTTTTATCCTAAGCTACAGTTTGTTTAGGAATCAATACTAAATATTCAATTGTTTTATTTCTGCTTTCAGTCAGCCTCTAATATTCTTCAGAGGCAATCAGGTAAAAAATGAACTCATGGATTTAAATATATTTGATGCATTTCATTCCACGGTGGTCATTTTCCTTACGATGCTCAAATTGTTCCCTTTCCTCCCAAAGAGAGACTGTTCAGTTGGCCCTCTGCCCTTTTGACATGATCCCAGTAGTTGCTGATGGCTATTTTTTACTTTGGTATGACAAGATGCTTCAGGCTTATCTTGTGCATTCCACCCCTAGATCTGGAATCAGCCTTTTCTCTAAGAAGCCTGATTCCTTTTAGTGGGAAATCATGCTTCTAAGCAAAATTTGGGTCCTAGAGGGGCTTAATGATATTGCTTTGCTCACTGCCTCTAGTCTTTTTGGTGAGCTAGAAAAATCATGATTTTATAGAGATGCCACCAGTTCATATAGTACCATAGTAACACTTTAATATTTAAAATTTTAAATATAAATGTGTATGTATTAATATATGTATATGTATGAACTGTATGTGTATCCTCTATTCATAGATAAAAAGATGAATTACTCTACATGCTTTTCTTCACCATGCCTTTTGTTACTTAACAGTAAATCCTGGGGATCTCACCATTGTCGTATTGTAATGTATGAAGAGAATCACCATTCCTTTATATGGATGCATAAGTGTTCCATTCATAGATACAGCATAATTTATTCAAGCAGTCTCCTAGAGATGGATATTTGGTTGGTGTAGGCTTTTGCTACTAATAGGACTACAATGGATTGCTTTGTGAAAATATCTTTTCATTATTTTGCAGGTGTATCTTTGGGAAATATTCCTAGAAGTAGATTGCCAGAATAAAGAACAAATACATAGATAATTTTACTAGATCTTGCCAAATTCCCCTTCATAGGGTTCATCCCTTTATATCTCCACCAGCGATTTTGAGAGAACCCAATTCCCCATAGACTTGCCAATAGACTTTGCTGCCAGACTTGAATTTTTGCCAGTCTGATAGATGAGAAATGATATCACAGTGTGGTTTCTCCTGTCATGAGCAGGACTGAGCATTTTCCCGTAACACTTAACAGCTATTTCCATGTTTTTTGCTCAATAGTCTATATCTCTAGCCTATTTTTCTATAGGGTTGCTGGCTTTTTTCTTCTCTATTTTTATATTTTTAATATATTATATATATTAGCTATTAATCTGTGATGTAAGTTGCAAAGATTTTTCCTAGTTTATCTCTTGTCTTTTATTTTACTTGTGTTATTTTTCTATGTGGAATTTAAAAAAATTATGTAATCACATTTGTCACCTTTTTCCTTAATCATATTTAGATTAAGTTTTCACTACTTTCAAATTATTTAAATTGCCATTTTTTTTGGTACTTGTATTTTGTATGATCCATTTGGAATTTAACCTAGTGAGCAAGTGTAAGGGATACATCCAATTTTATTATTTTCCATGTGGAGATTCAATTATCTTGCTGCTGCTACTGCTGCTAAGTCGCTTCAGTTGTGTCCGACTCTGTGCGACCCCATAGATGGCAGCCCACCAGGCTTCACCATCCATGGGATTTTCCAGGCAAAAGTACTGGAGTGGGGTGCCATTGCCTTCTCGGTCAATTATCCTAATACCACTTAAAAAATATTGATCTTTCTCTCTGCTGACTTGAGATGATGCTTTTATTGTATTCCAAACATTCATAAACAATAGGATCTATTTAGTTTTTCTTTTGTTTTATTAGTCTGTCTACTCGCACACTAACATAAATCTATTTTAAAGGTTTTATAGTATGTTTTAGTGTCCAGTCTAACTGAATTCTCTTTTTCAGGGTTATCCTATCTATTCTTATTTATTTATTCTTCAACTGAATTTTCTAACCAAATTGTTTAGGTCTAAAAAATAACCTGAGAGGATTTTATTGGGATTGCATTATACATAAAAATTAGATAGAATTACCATCTTTATAAAATTGAATCTTTCTATATAAGAACATGGAATATTTGCATTTGTTCAGGTCTACCTTTGTATCTGTACAAACTGTATAAATCTGTTGAAGGAGATCAGCCCTGGGATTTCTTTGGAAGGAATGATGCTAAAGGTGAAACTCCAGTACTTTGGCCGCCTCATGCGAAGAGTTGACTCATTGGAAAAGACTGTGATGCTGGGAGGGATTGGGGGCAGGAGGAGAAGGGGACGACAGAGGATGAGATGGCTGGATGGCATCAGTGACTCGATGGACGTGAGTCTGAGTGAACTCCGGGAGTTGGTGATGGACAGGGAGGCCTGGTGAGCTGCGATTCATGGGGTCGCAAAGAGTTGGACACGACTGAGTGACTGAACTGAACTGAACCTTTGTATCATTAAGTTTTATAGTTTTATGACATTTCTTGTTAACTTTCTCCCTAAATATTTTTATTTTTTATTATCATAAATGGATTCTCCTCTTCCATTATACCTCAAATTGTTTTTTGTTTACATATGTAATATAAAAGCTATTGAGTTTATGTTAATTTTATAACTTGCTACTCTATTAAATTCTTTTATTATTTTAATATTTTATACATCTATTTTTTAGGGTTTTCAATAATTATGTTTCCTGAAAATATAGTTTTATTTCTTTCTAATTCTTAAGCTTCAATTGCTTTCTCTCTCATCTAATTACATTGATTAGCCTCTCCAATGCAATTTTACATAGTCAAGAACTTAGAACCTAAAACCAATGTAAGAAATGAGTCCGCTATATTTTAAATAAATTCTGTCTCAAGGAAATGATTAAGAGAGTTAAGCTATTGTGTCTGTGCCAGTTTAAAAGATGTTACAGAGTACAGTCTTTTACATACATAATGTGGGAACTTTCAGTGGTGATCAATCCCTCTTCATGGCATGTCTCCCTTGAACTCCTGAAAATAAGTAAATCCTAAAGCTTCAGTTCAGTTCATTTCAGTTCAGTTGCTCAGTCATGTCCGACTCTTTGTGACCGTATAGACTGCAGCACACCAGGCTTCCATCACCAATTCCTGGAGCTTACTCAAATTCATGTCCATCGAGTCGGTGATGCCATCCAACCATCTCATCCTCTGTTGTCCCCTTCTCTTTTCGCCTTCAATCTTTCCCAGTATTAGAGTATTTTCCAATGAGTCAGTTCTTCACATCAGGTGGCCAAAGGATTGGAGCTGCAGCTTCAGCTTCAGCATCAGTCCTTCCAATGAATATTCAGGACTGATTTTCTTTAGGATTGATTGCTTGGATCTCCTTGCAGTCCAATCAACTCTCAAGAGTCTTCTCCAACACCACAGTTCAAAAGCATCAATTCTTCAGTGCTCAGCTTTCTTTATAGTCCAACTCTCACATCCATACATGACTACTGGAAAAACTATAGTTTTGACTAGACAGATCTTTGTTGGTAAAATAACATCTCTGCTCTTCAATATGCTGTCTAGGTTGGTCATAGCTTTTCATCCAAGGAGCAAGAGTCTTTTAATTTCATGGCTAGAGTCACCATCTGCAGTGATTTTGGAGCCCAAAAAAATAAAGTCTGTCACTGTTTGCATTGTTTCCCCATCTATTTGCCATGAAGTGATGGGACTAGATGCCATGATCTTAGTTTTCTGAATGGTAAGTTTTAAGTCAACTTTTTCACTCTCCTTTTTCACTTTCATCAAGAGGCTCTTTAGTTCCTCTTCACTTTCTGCCATAAGGGTGGTGTCATCTGAGGTTATTGATATTTTTCCTGGCAATCTTGATTTCAGCTTGTGCTTCATCCAGCTCTGCATTTAGCATGATGGGATCCTTTCTGAATTAAGCCTTTAAATTCTCATGGAAACTCACTATGGAAAGTCTCAGATTTATCCCATGAGTAAATGCAATGATCCTTCCAATCCTTTAACTATTTCTAATATTGATTTCTAAAGTTTTGTTTTATAGCAACATCTTACCCATTCAGACTTTTAGAAAAGAAAATCAGTCTAAATAAATGGAATATTAGAATTATAAAAAGCTTGCCACATATTTAACATTGTTCATCTGGATAAGGTGGTAGTGACACATTGTGGTGTCAGGTGTAGCTTCAGAGCCAGGGATCTGTGGGGCTCCAGGTCATAAGGGCCTTTACTGACCTAGCAGTTTAAGGCCAGGGCTTAAGTGCATGTTCTCATCTGCCTTAGAAATAGGACTCAGCCCCCATGCTTTGGTTCTTGGTCTGTGTGTTTTGGACAGACTGGCATAGAGTTAAGAACATGGACCTTGGATATATCTAAAATCAAATACTGGTTCCCATACTTATTATGTATCTGGTCTTCAGAAAATTATTGAACACATTTATCTTGTGTTGTTTGTCTGTAAAATGAAGATATTTCTTAGTTCCTTGATTATTGTAAGGATTAAATGAGACAATGTATACAAAGTGCTTAGCAAAGTGTTTGTCTCGATAGATGGTAATTATTATTTCTACTACTAAATTAATAGAAAATGCCAAATAAGTAGCACATCAGTGCTATTGCAGTTTCAGCTACAGCAATTAAATCCTCAAACAGGGATGTCTCTGAGTCACTACCACCACAAGCCAAACTTAGAAATGTATGTGTGCGTGCCAGTCGCTAAGTCATGTCCAGTTCCTTGCCACCCCATGGACTGTAGCCTGTCAGGCTCATTTATCCATGGGATTCTCCAGGCAAGAATACTGAAGTGGGTTACCATTTCCTTCTCCAGGGGATCTTCCCAATCCAGGGATTGAACCCGCATCTTCTGTATTGGTAGGCAGATGCTTTACCACTGAGCCACCTGGGAAGCCCCTAGAAAAGTATAAGAAGCAGCATATTGACCACTTCCTACTGTAAAGTAGATGGAATAATTGGTTTTCAGTTAGAATCCCAATCAGAAAATTACCTTTCCCTCTCATTATTCTCAAACTTCCAAGAAATCAGTCCACTCTCCAGTATCCACTCCAGTGTGAGAAGGCTGAGGCTCTAATGCTGTGTCGGTCTTGGGAAGTTAGACTGGAAAGGGAGTTAAAGGTTGAGACTGGGGTGAGAGTCCAGCCAGAAACAAAGGGTTGGTATGAAGCATCAAGGGCAATGTAGCAGGCAGAGCCAAAACTAGAGCCAGGAGTCAACCTTTGGCCACCAACTGAAAGAGGTGAGGAAATTTGTAGTCAACACCTGGCAAGGTCACTGAGGCAACAGTGAGGAAGAACTCTCTGGCAGCAACTTGCTGTGAAGGATGCCGCAAAGTTTCAGACAGATAAGCTGGAAGCACAGTGCCATGGATGGAAGACCTAGGCAAGGGTGCCAAACGATGAAGTCATTTTGGGGTTTGCTATTCAGAAGTTGGAGGTGACTTGCAAAAATTGAGGGAGAAAAACCTATCTAGCAATGTCATTTTACATAAGCTAAGATTCCTATCGAAAAATCACATATTCTAGATCACTCAGTAATTTTACCTTCTTTGCTCAAATGTTAAGTGATACAAAATTTGGTGCTGGAAGTGGGTACTATTGTAATAAATTCTAACCTATGCGGCTTAAGTCTGGAGACAGACTAGCAGGTAGAAGGCCAATAGGCTCAAAGAGGCCATGGTAACAGCCTAAAGAAAAGTGGCAAATTGTTGCTGACAGCTGGACAAAAGGGGCTCATGGTACACAGTGGTAGAAATTTTTGCGACACTGTCTTCTGTGAAAATATGGGAGATTGGAAATGGATATAATGGACATGATGATTTAGTTAAAGTGGCCATGGTAACAGCCTAAAGAAAAGTGGCAAATTGTTGCTGACAGCTGGACAAAAGGGGCTCATGGTACACAGTGGTAGAAATTTTTGCGACACTGTCTTCTGTGAAAATATGGGAGATTGGAAATGGATATAATGGACATGATGATTTAGTCAAAGCTATATCTGAGCAGAAAGTTGAGGAATTCACCTGGATATTTCTAGTTGTACAACATAGGGTACTGATGGAGATAAAAAAATAGGAATTATTAAGTTTTCAAGTAGAACTTGGCGAAAATATAAAGGTCTGAGAACAAAACTTTCTCCAACAAAATTTTCTCAAAGTGAGAAATGGCCTTAAGGCAGAGATCAGAAAAAATGTGAGCTCAGGGTAAAGTTGAAGCCAAGTTTATAACTGTAAAACCCTTTGCTAAGAGTTTAGATATATTGTAGACAGTGCCTAACAGATTTAGAAAAATAGCCTTTTTCAATATCTCAGGTGTATACCTCCAAGATCCTCTCTTGGATGCATGAGAGAGCATCTAGGAATGATCCAGTTTCTGTCCCTCAGCAGCTTCATGGAGAACTCAGGGAAGAAAGATTTTGAGATTTGAAGGTACAGCTTTTATATAATGAAGTGAATTATAAATTGGTATCTGAGAAACTCAATAAATTAAAACTTTACACTAGGTTGGCCCTAAAGGAGTAAAGACAATGTAAAATACAGACATATAAAATAAAATTATAGGTCCATAATTTCTATGGACAGGAAATAGCTTGGTAAAACTACTTTTGCAAGCATGGACTTTTCTCAGGGAAATGTAGAAATCACTGAAAGGGTGAAGATGAGAATCATGGAGAACAACACCCAGAGAGCAACACAGCCCTAATCAAAGAGCTGGCAACATATTCCCTGATCCCTTTCAGAACTGCCATAGACCAGTGACTGCTCTGGCTTCACCTTTTTGAACAGCAGTATCAATTACAGTCAAAAAGCAAGAGAGTTCCAGAAAAACATCTATTCCTGCTTTATTGACTATGCCAAAGCCTTTGACTGTGTGGATCACAATAAACTGTGGAAAATTCTGAAGGAGATGGGAATACCAGACCACCTGACCTGCCTCTTGAGAAATCTGTATGCAAGTCAGGAAGCAACAGTTAGAACTGGACATGGAACAACAGACTGGTTCCAAATAGGAAAAGGAGTACGTCAAGGCTGTATATTGTCACCCTGCTTATTTAACTTCTATGCAGAGTGCATCATGAGAAACACTGGGCTGGAAGAAGCACAATCTGGAATCAAGATTGCCGGGAGAAATATCAATAACCTCAGATATGCAGATGACACCACCCTTATGGCAG
>SJYT01080080.1:374724-396363 GCA_006410635.1 Cephalophus harveyi | reverse complement strand
TGAAACTCCAGTACTTTGGCCACCTCATGCAAAGAGTTGACTCATTGGAAAAGACTCTGATGCTGGGAGGAATTGGAGGCAGGAGAAGGGGACAACAGAGGATGAGATGGCCAGATGGCATCAGTGACTCAATGGATGTGAGTCTGAGTGAACTTCGGGAGATGGTGATGGACAGGGAGGCCTGGCGTGCTGTGATTCATGGGGTCGCAAAGAGTCGGACACGACTGAGCGACTGAACTGAACTGAACTGATACACAACACACACACACAGATATCCTCTAGTAAGCAAAGAAATACCTACTAAAATCATGTAATATCATTATTCTATTAAATTAGCAAAGCTTTTTTATAGGTAATGTGTCTTGCAACAAAAATTAGATGACACATATAAAGTAAATTAAGAGATTTCTGGAAGGGAACAGAAATAAATAAAATATATAACATATGCAATATATATCCTATCATTTCAGTTCAGTTCAGTCACTCAGTTATATCTGACTCTTTGCAAACTCTTGGACTGCAGCATGCCACGTTTCTCTGCCCATCACCAACACCCAGAGCTTACTCAAACTCATGTCCATCGAGTTGGTGATGCCATCCAACTGTCTAATCCTCCGTTGTCCTCTTCTCTTCCTGCCTTCAATCTTTCCCAGCATCAGGGTCTTTTCAAATGAGTCAGTTCTTCACATCAGGTAGCCAAAGTATTAGAGCTTCAGCTTCAGCATCATTCCTTCCAATGAATATTCAGGACTGATTTCCTTCAGGATTGACTGATTTGATATCCTTGCAATCCAAGGGACTCTCAAGAGTCTTCTCCAACACCACAGTTCAAAAGCATCCGTTCTTTGGTGCTCAGCTTTCTTTATAGTCCAACTCTCACATCCATACATGACTAGAGGAAAAACCATAGCTTTGACTAGATGGACCTTTGTTGGCAAAGTAATGTCTCTGCTTTTTAGTACGCTGTCTAGGTTTGTCATAGTTTTTCTTCCAAGGAGCAAGTGTCTTTTAATTTCATGGCTGCAGTCACCATCTGCAGTGATTTTAGAGTCCAAGAAAATAAAATCTGTCACTGTTTCCACTTTTTCTCTATCTATTTGCCATGAAGTGATGGTACCAGATGCCATGATCTTCATTTTCTGAATGCTGAGTTTTAAGTCAGATTTTACACTCTCCTCTTTCGCTTTCATCAAGAGGCTCTTCAGTTCCTCTTCACTTTCTGCCATAAGGGTGATATATATCATATATATGTATATAGTATATATAGTGTGTATATAGTGTATATAGTATATATAGTGTGTATATAGTGTATATAGTATATATAGTGTGTATATAGTGTATATAGTATATATTGTGTGTTCCTTTTCTAGGAACCTTTCAACCATCTTTTATCCCCACCCTCCAGAGGGGTCCTAAACCCTCTCCATCTTTGACTTCCTCTATCCAGACAACCCAGAGGACCCAAACTTGCCATTCAGTGAATCTGTTATGTGCACATCCTTTACCATGGCCAATCATCCTTTGCCTCCTCTTCTGATCTAGCTGATTTGGTTTCTTGTCTTCCTTCTTTTCTTCCATTGAGATCTCAAGGTAAAACCTGTTTTCTTTATTATTGTTTGCACCCTCTTTATTATTTTTAGCTTGAAATTCCCACCTATCCTCCTTAATCCCAGCTTCAATTTCAGTGCTTGTCATTGGGTTGTTCATAATTTCTATTTCTACCTGGTTCAGTCTTGGAAGATTGAACTTTTCTAAGAATCTGTCCATTTCTTCCAGATTATTCATTTTATTGCCATATAGTTATTCATAATAGTCTCTTATAATCCTTTGTATTTCTGCATTGTCAGTTGTAATCGCTGCTTTTTCATCTCTAATTTTGTTAATTTGATTCTTCTCTTTTTTTTTCCTTGATGAATTTGGCTAAAGGTTTGTCAATTTTGTTTATCTTCTCAAAGAACCAGCTTTCAGTTTTATTAATCTTTACTATTGTTTCTTTCTTTTTCATTTATTTCTGCTTCGATCTTTATGATTTCTTTCCTTCTGCTAATTTTTTTTTTCATTTTTCTTTTTCCAGTTGTTTTAGGTTTAAACTTAGGCTGTCTATTCGATGTTTTTCTTGTTTCTTGAGGTAGGATTGTAGCTATAAACTTCCCTCTTAGAACTGCTTTTGCTGCATCCCATAAGTTTTGAGTTGTGTTTTCATTGTCATTTGTTTCTAGAAATTTTTTGATTTCTCTTTTGATTTCTTCAGTAACCTGAAGAAAGTTGGTTGAAAGAAAGTTGGAAGAAAGTAAGTTGGTTATTTAGAAACGTGTTGTTTAATCTCCATGTGTTTGTGTTTATTACAGTTTTTTTTTTTTTTCCTTGATACCATTTCAACTTTCTTAAATTTACTGAGGTTTGATTTGTGACCCAAAATGTGGTCTATCCTGGAGAATGTTCCATGTGCACTTGAGAAGAAGGTGTATTCTTCTGCATTTGGATGGAATGTCCTAAAGATATCAATGAGATCCATCTCATCTAATGTATCATTTAAGACTTGTGTTTCCTTATTAATTTTCTTTTTTGATGATCTGTCCATTGGTGTGAGGTGTGTTAAAATCTCCTACTATTATCGTGTTACTGTCAGTATCTCCTTTTATGTCTGTTAGTGTTTGTCTTATGTATTGAGGTGCTCCTATGTTGGGTGCATAGATATTTACAATTGTCATATCTTCCTCTTGGATTGATCCCTTGACCATTATATAGTGTCCTTCCTTATTTCTTGTGGTATTCTTTATTTTAAGGTCTATTTTGTCTGATACGAGGATTGCTACTCCAGCTTTCTTTTGCTTCCCATTTGCATGGAATATATTTTTCCACCCTCTCACTTTCAGTCTATATGTGTCTTTAGGTCTAAAGTGGGTTTCTTATAGACAAGATACACATGGATCTTGTTTTTGTATCCATTCAGCCAGTCTGTGTCTTTTGGTTGGAGCATTTAATCCATTTACATTTAAAGTAATTATTGATATATATGTTCCTATTGCCATTTTCTTAATTGTTTGGGATTGACTTTGTAGATCTTTTTTCTTCTTTTGTATTTCTTGACCAAATAAGTCCCTTTCACATTTGTTGTAAAGCTGGTTTGGTGTACTAAATTCTCCTAACTTTTGCTTGCCTGTAAAACTTTTTATTTCTCCATCAATTTTGAATGAGATCCTTGCCAGATATAGTAAACTTGGTTGTAGATTTTTCCCTTTCAGCACTTTAAATATATCCTGCCATTCCCTTATGGCCTGGAGAGTTTCTGCTGAAAGATCAGGTGTTAAGCATTTGGGGTGTCCCTTGTATGTTACTTGCTGCTTCTCCCTTGCTGCTTTTAATATCCTTTCTTTGTGTTTAGTCTTTGTTAGTTTGATTAGTATGTGTTTTGGCATGTTTCTCCTTGGGTTTGTCTTGTATGGGACTCTTTGTGCCTCTTGGACTTGATTGACTATTTCCTTTCCCATGTTGGGAAAATTTTCAACTATAATCTCTTCAAGGGCTTCCCTGGTGGCTCTGAGGTTAAAGCGTCTGCCTGGAATGTGAGAGACCTGGGTTCGATCCCTGGGTTGGGAAGATATCCTGGAGAAGGAAATGGCAACCCACTCCAGTACTGTTGCCTGGAGAATTCCATGGAGGGAGGAGCCTGGTAGGCTACAGTCTATGGGGTCGCAGAGAGTTGGACATGACTGAGTGACTTCACCTTCCCCATAATCTCTTCAAACATTTTCTCATATCCTTTCTTTTTTTCTTCTTCTTCTGGGACCCCTATAATTTACATGATGGTGCATTTGATATTGTTCCAGAGGTCTCTGAGACTATCCTCAGTTCTTTTCATTCTTTTTACTTTATTCTGCTCTTCAGAAGTTATTTCCACCATTTTATCCTCCAACTCATTGATTCATTCTTTTGCTTTAGATATTCTGCTATTGATTCCTTCTAGAGTATTTTTGATTGCAATAATTGTGCTGCCTTCATGTTTTAACTGTAGACACTGGTTCCAGACCATCCCTCCATAAGGAAAGGGTGAAGAATGCCTGTCTGACCCAGGATTTGCTAAGCTGAGGAAGCTCATGGTCACTCCTTGGCTGCCCTGATCCTGATCTCCAGAGGACTCAGTGCCCTAGAGGAAGGTCACACAGCTGCAGCCTTCAGTGAGTGCTTCTTGGACCAACGCCACCTCCTTTGCCAGGAGAGAGATGAAAACCAGGTCCCTGGGGCTCTGGGCCAGAGGAATTAGAAAGTCTTCTCTTTGTGGAGTTAGCCATTTCCCTGAGCCCAAAGTATCTCCCTGTCCTGCTTCCCTCCACCTCCCTGAGAAGTCGCAGCCTCTCAACAAGCTGAGCCCCTCTGTGCCAGCGAACTTTGCCCCTTCCCACTCCACCCCAAGTCTCACATGCTCTTCCCTCTGTGTAGAAAAATCCAGCCCTATCCTTCCCATTCGACCTACTGCCCCTCAAGGCACAACAGAGAGATTTCTTCCCTCGGCAATTACCTTGACACCAGCCACATTTGGGGAGAGAGGAGACAGGACCCCCAGTCTCAAATCTGTGTTATTAGGACTCCATGGGCAAAACTGCTAGCAGGATGGCTGTCAACTCTCAGACTGTATTAGCTATTCCTACCCTTTTCTGGAAACCCTGCTCTGCCCACTGGCCTGAAAGAGGCAACTCTAATCTCCCAAATGACCCTCACTGCACCAGCTGCAGCTGATTGGATCATGGATAAACTGTTGACAGAAAAGGAACGGATCCATTGGCTGGGGGCTGACCTGTGATTCACGTGATCTGGCTCAACCAATCATATTTCTCACTCAAACTATGTGTCAAGAGACACACAAACATGTTCCTATCCATGGTGGCCTGGAAGGCCTGTAGAGTCACATGAGAGATGAGTAGGTTACAGACAGAGCAGAGCTGGAAAGGCCTTGGGGAAAATGAGGGATATGGAAATTTACCCCACAGGAGGCATCCAACTCCCAGCAATGCCTGTAAACCTGACTCATTCCTTCATCTCTGTTCTGTGGGATTCTCCTCTAATCTTTCATTCAAGCCCCCCCGACTGCAGCTAGCTAGAACAAGGTTTTGTTCCAAAAAAGTCTTAACAGAAAGAGCTTCCCTCAAACAGATGTCTAAACACATCTTCCAGACATACTGCATTGTAGTTTCAATCTCCTGTTAGTTTGTTTGTGATCATAAGTGTTATTATTCAGTCACTCAATCATGTCTGACTCTTTGAGATCTCATGGACTGCAGCATGCCAGGCTTCTCTGTCCATAACCATCTCCTTAAGTTTGCTCAGACTTATGTCCATTGAGTCCATGATGCCATCCAGCCATCTCATCCTCTGTGGTCCCCTTTCACTCCTGTCCCCAATCCCTCCCAGCATCAGAGTCTTTTACAATGAGTCAACTCTTTGCATGAGGTGACCAAAGTATTGGAGCTTCAGCTTCAGCATCAGTCCTTCCAAAGAACACCCAGGACTGATCTCCTTTAGGATGGACTGGTTGGATCTCCTTGCAGTCCAAGGGACTCTCAAGAGCCTTCTCCAACACCACACTTCAAAAGCATCAATTCTTCGGCGCTCAGCCTTCTTCACAGTCCAACTCTCACATCCATACATGACCAATGGAAAAATCATAGCCTTGACTAGACGGACCTTAGTCAGCAAAGTACTGTCTCTGCTTTTGAATATACTATCTAGGTTGGTCATAACTTTTCTTCCAAAGAGTAAGCGTCTTTTAATTTCATGGCTGCAGTCACCATCTGCAGTGATTTTTGTCCCCTTCTCCTCCTGCCCCTAATCCCTCCCAGCATCACAGTCTTTTCCAGTGAGTCAACTCTTCACATGAGGTGGCCAAAGTATTGGAGTTTCAGCTTTAGCATCAGTCCTTCCAAAGTACACCCAGGACTGATTTCCTTTAGAACGGACTGGTTGGATCTCTTTGCAGTCCAAGGGACTCTCAAGAGTCTTCTCCAATACCACACTTCAAAAGCATCAATTCTTCGGCACTCAGCTTTCTTCACAGTCCAACTCTCACATCCATACATGACCACTGGAAAAACCATGGTCTTGGCTAGACGGACATTTGTTGGCAAAGTAATATCTCTGCTTTTCAATATGCTATCTAGGTTGGTCATAACTTTCCTTCCAAGGAGTAAGCGTCTTTTAATTTCATGGTTGCAATCACCATCTGCAGTGATTTTGGAGCCCCACAAAATAAAGTCTGACAATGTTTCCACTGTTTCCCCATCTATTTCCCATGAAGAAATGGGACCAGATGCCATGATCTTAGTTTGATGAATGTTGAGCTTTAAGCCAACTTTTTCACTCTTCCTCTTTTACTTTCATCAAGAGGCTTTTTAGTTCCTCCTCACTTTCTGCCATAAGGGTGGTGTCATCTGCATATCTAAGGTTATTGATATTTCTCCCGGCAATCTTGATTCCAGCTTGTGTTTCTTCCAGTCCAGCGTTTCTCATGATGTACTCTGCATAGAAGTTAAATAAGCAGGGTGACAACATACAGCCTTGACATACTCCTCTTCCTATTTGGAACCAGTCTGTTGTTCCATGTCCAGTCCTAACTGTTGCTTCCTGACCTGCAAACAGGTTTCTCAAGAGGCAGGTCAGGTGGTCTGGTATTCCCATCTCTTTCAGAATACACACACATATATATATATATATATATATATAAAATCATGGGTACACAGACATCTCTTACTGGCCAATAAAAAAGATGAACACAGGGATTTAAATTCCTAGCTCAAGCTCTGTATCAATGACCGGATGTGACTTGAGAATGCTCCTCCAGCCTATGACTCCTTTTGAAAAGGGTATTCTATTTATGCAAGGTTTGTAGTCGATAAGTCGTGTCCAACTCTTTGCAACCCCATGGACTGCAACATGCCAGTCTTCCCTGTCCTTCACTATCTCTTGGAGTTTGCTCAAATTCATGTCCATGGAGTCAGAGATGCTATCTCACCATCTCATCCTCTGCTGCTCTCTTCTCCTGTTGCCTTCAGTCTTGCCCAGCATCAGGTAAGCATATATATATATATATATATATATATATATATATATATTCTTTTTTTTTTTTTTTTTATTTAGCTTGTATATACAGAGCTATGGCTCAGAGGGTAAAGCGTCTGCCTGCAATGCTGGAGCCCTGGGTTCGATCTCTGGGTCGAGAAGATCCCCTGGAGAAGGAAATGGCAACCCACTCCAGTACTCTTGCCTGGGAAATAACATGGACAGAGGAGCCTGGTAGCTGTCTCTTATACACATCTCTCTGACCATGGGATTTCCCAGGCAAGAATACGGGAGTGGGTAGCCATTCTCTTCTCAGCCATCTTCCTGACCCAGGGATCAATCCTGCGTCTCCAATATGCAGGCAGATCTCCTGCATTGCCTGCGAATTCTTTACCAACTGAGCTACCAGGGAAGCCCAGATAAACCTGTGTAAACCTGGGCGCTTCCCAGCTGGCTCAGTGATAAAGAACCTGCCTGCCAGGGCAAGACACACAAGAGACGCAGATTAGCTGGAGCCCTGGGTTCGATCTCTGGGTCGAGAAGATCCCCTGGAGAAGGAAATGGCAACCCACTCCAGTACTCTTGCCTGGGAAATAACATGGACAGAGGAGCCTGGTAGGCTACAGTCCATGGGGTTGCAAAGAGCTGGACACATCTGAGTGACTTCACTTCACTTCATAAACTGATATGTATCACTGACCTAATAAATATATTTTGGGAATCAACTTTATTAAAATCTCTGAGAAATCTGTACCTGTAATAAAATTTATTTTACTTTTGATGTTGTTCAGCCGCTCAGTCATGTTCAACTCTTTGCAACCCCATGGACTGCAGCACACCAAGCTCCCCTGTCCATCACCAACTCCCGGAGTTTGCTCTAGCTCATGCCCATCGAGTCAGTGATGCCATCCAGCCATCTCATCCTCTGTCATCCCCTTCTCCTTCAGCCTTCAATCTTTCCCAGCATCAGGGACTTTTCTAATGAGTCAGGCCTTTTCTAATGAGTTGGCATCAGGTGGCCAAAGTACTGGAGCTTCAGCTTCAGCATCAGGCCCTCCAATGAATATTCAGGACTGATTTCCTTTAAGATTAACTAGTTTGATCTCCTAGAAGTCCAAGGGACTCTCAAGAGTCTTCTCCAACACTACAGTTCAAAAGCATCAATCCGTTGATGCTTAGCCTTCTTTATGGTCCAACTCTTAACACCCATACCTCAGAAGATCCATAACTTTGACTATATGGACCTCTGTCAGCAAAGTAATGTCTCTGCTTTTTAATATGTTGTCCAGGTTTGTCATAGCTCTTCTTCCACAGAGCAACTGTCTTTTAATTTCACGTCTGCAGTCACCATCTACAGTGATTCTGGAGCCCAAGAAAATTAAGTCTGTCAATGTTTTCATTGTTTCCCCATCTATTTGCCATGAAGTGATGGGATTGGATGCCATGATCTTAGTTTTTTGTTACTTAGTTTTTTGATACTTCATGTATAATTACAATCAATTTTCAAGTAAATTAGAAATGAATGAAACCATATTTGCTAGAACTTATAAGCCAGGAGTTGCTTAGGAAATGGCTACAATTTATTTCAAAGTTCTTAAAATATTGCTTCCCACATGTGTTTTGTTAATTTCTTCTGACATATATTTTAAGAAGGCAATATTTTGCCATAACAATATCATCTTTACTTTGGTAGAAATCAGTGATTATAAATACCCATTTTTATTTTTGTAAGATAATACTGAAGTTTGCCAACAATGCAGTTTCACCAAGATACAGTTTAGTCACTAGACTGCAAGCATTATATATACATACATATATTTAACTATAGTATATGAGAGATGAGGGATCTGTTTCTAAAATGTATTTAGTCTTCTGATTTCTGGATTTGATGGTATCTGATTTACACCATTTTCTTTCACAGATATAATTTAAAACACAGTAAGCAATGTTAGAATAAAATTTTATATCACTCTTCCATATTTTCTTAGAATATCACATACTGTCAGTTAAATGTTTTTATTCAAATATAGTCAGCAATTGGGACAAAATTGGACTTTCCATAGACTGATCAATCTCAATTTGTTTGAATGGTGGTAGTATTTTTAGTGCCATGAGAGGGTCACCTCAGTTCAGTTCAGTCTCCACACGCTCATCTTTAATGTGATCTTGTCATTTCCTATTTGTCACTCTACTGAGAGATGGAAATTAATTTCCCTCTCCTTGAATCTAGGTTAAATAAGAGAATGTGGTAGAAATAACACTGCATGAAGTTTGAGACTAAATTAAACGTTTTCATCTTCAGCTTTTGACTTTCTGAACACTCATTCTGGATGCTTCCTCTCAGGTTGGTCTCTCTTAGAAGCCAGGTCTATGATCTAAGGATCCTAAGCCACCTGGAGAGACCATGTAGGGGTCTAACAGCTCCAGCTGAGCCCAAGAATCAAATCCACAGGCATCAGGTATCTGAGAAAGAATGATTCCAAATGATCCTATTTTGCAGGTGTTAGAGTCAACCCCAGTCAAGGTCCCAGATAAGAGAGCAGAACAAGCTATCCTTGCAGCATCCCGTCTGAATTTCTGGTCCATGAGCTTAGAAAAAAAAGCTGCTTTTGGCCATAAAGTTTGAGGTGGTTTTGCTATACAGCAGCAGATTACCAAAAGAGTGCCTGAAAGTTGGGACTTTGTACAGGAAAATGATAGCTCATCAAAGATCAACCTGGGATAAGAAAAGAACACCTTTTGACATCGACACGAAAATATCAAGAGAACCTGGAAGAATAGATTCAAACAGAACTGAACACAGAATATCTGTACCACTGACGTAGAAGATTAAACAGTTTCAAGAGGGGAAGGAACTAGACATGAATTTTCAGACCCTGTAATATATCATCTGTAGATTGTTGTAGGTACATAGGCCTTAATTGTACCGTAAAATGTAAAAAGGTTCTCATTCCAAACTTTTGATTCCACTATTCTTAAGTATTTTTCATTCTATGATTTTAAATCCAAACAAGAAAAAATAAAACCAAAGAAATCTTTCAGATTTGAACACCTGCTTCCAGTGATGAAGAAATAAGGTGATCTAGAATTATATTCCCAGGGGACCTGGTCTAAAAACTGGAAAACACATAGGAAAAAACTCTTTTTAGACACTGGATGATACCACAAGAGTGCAGTCAGTGAGAAAAAGGAGACAAATGAGACGAAGCTTACCAATGCCTATGCTCTCTGTCTGGGGGTAATTCCAAGACTGGGGTACAGGAAGGAGAAACCCCCAAAGACTCCACTGATCTTGTTTTTCTTCTAAATATATAATTGTATTATCTTTTATTTAAAATTATTTTTATTTTTATACAGTTTTTAAAGGTTGTTTTCCCTTTACAGTTATTGCAAAATATTGGCTATATTCCCCATGTTGTATAATACCTTCTAGAGCCTATCTTACAGCCGACAGTTTGTACCTCCCACCCCCCAATCTTGTTTTTTGAAAAGACAACTATCAGAGTTCTGGAAAGCTGAAGCAGCAAGAATTTCAAGGATAGAATATATAAGAGAAGAGAGTGACTCCAAGGAAGAGCTCCAGAAATCTGAAGAAGAATTGAATACCAATCTGATTATGTGTAGAGGAAATTCAGTGAAGTTTAGCATGAATAATATCTGAGACAAGAGCAATTACTCAAAATTATATGATGATTTCCAGAGCTCTCACAGGGCTGGGAATTGTAAAAATTCTCTTTGGACAAAATGGAGAAATCTTTATAAAATACATGGGGCATAAAATAGTCTTCAGAAACATCCAAACTTACAATTAGGACTAAACTAGCCTGAAATGAAGACAACTCCAGTCCTGCCTTAAAAGAGTTTAAAAACAAACTGCAAGAAGCTCAAACTAATCTGCAATACCTTAACTGCCTGCTGAGAAAAGTTGAACACTCTTTAAAGTAACATCAAAGTATAGCATCCAACAAGATAAAATTCACAATTTCTAGCCTCTACTCTTTGGAGAAGGAAATGGCAACTTGAAGAATTGATGCTTTTGAACTGTGGTGTTGGAGAAGACTCCTGAGAGTCCCTTGGACTGCAAGGAGATCCAACCAGTCCATTCTGAAGGAGATCAGCCCTGGGATTTCTTTGGAAGGAAGGATGCTAAAGCTGAAACTCCAGTACTTTGGCCACCTCATGTGAAGAGTTGACTCATTGGAAAAGACTCTGCTGCTGGGAGGGATTGGGGGCAGGAGGAGAAGGGGACGACCGAGAATGAGATGGCTGGATGGCCTCACTGACCCAATGGGTTTGAGTCTGAGGGAACTCCGGGAGTTGGTGATGGACAAGGAGGCCTGGCGTGCTGCGATTCATGGGGTTGCAAAGAGTCGGACACGACTGAGTGACTGAATTGGACTGAAATGAACTCTAATATTGCTAATATACAAAGCAACAAAGTTACCTATAAGTAGGACAAAAGTCAGAAACAGACCAAGAGAAAAACAGTACTGATGAAATTAGCAGCAAAGACTTTAAAACTATTATAAATACGCTCCTGAATTTGTAACTGACTGAATTGTGTCACCCCTCAAAATCCATACATTGAAGTCTAAATCCCCAATGTAACTGTACTTAGAGATAGGGCCTATAAGAAGTTAAATAAGATTAAATGAGGTCATAAGGGTGGGGCCCTGATAAAACAGGATCATTGTCCTTAAAAGAAGAAACCAGTGCTTTCTCTGTCTCTGACTCTCTATCTTTCTCTATTTCTGTTTTTCTCACTCTCTCCTCTACCCATGTGAGGACACAGTGAGATGATTGCTATCCACAAGCCAAGAAGAGAGTTCTAACCAGGTACCAAACTGACAAGCATGTTGGACTTGCCAACTTCCAGAACAGTGAGAAATAAATTTCTGTTGTTTAAGCCACCAAATCTGAGGTATTCTGATATGGCATCTCAAGCAGACCAATACATTTCTTCTGCTCAAGAATGTAAAAGAAAACATCATCATAATGAGGAGAGGATAAAGACTCAGAAAAATTTAAGTAAGAAATACAATAACTGAAATGAAAAATAAATTGGTTGACATTGAGAAGACAAAATACTATAGAAGTAAGCATCACTGAAGTTGAACACATAGCAATAGATACTATCAAAAATGAAGTCCAGAGAGAAAAAAAGAATGAGAAAAAGTGAGCAGAGATTCAGTGACCCATGGGACAATATCAATGGTCTGCTGCTGCTGCTGCTAAGTCGCTTCAGTCGTGTCCGACTCCGTGCGACCCCATAGATGGCAGCCCACCAGGCTCCCCCATCCCTGGGATTTTCCAGGCAAGAGTACTGGAGTGGGGTGCCATTGCCTTCTCCATCAATGGTTTAACATTTATTAAATTTACAAATGGCGTCCCAAAAGAACAAGAAAGAGAAAGCAGATAATATGAAGAAATAATGACCATTTTTCCCTAAATTTTATGAAAAGTGTGAGTCTACATATTAAGAAACCCAACAAATCTCAAGCAGAATAAACATAAAGAAATCACACTATTGAATGTAATAATCAGATTGCTGAGAACCAGAGATAAAGAGAAAATACTAAAACAAGCCAGAGGGGAAATAAATAATTATACAGAGAAACCAATATTTGAATGATGGTAGACTTCTCATCCACCCTACTCCAGTAGGGAAAATGCCTGGAAAATCCCATGGACAGAGGAGCCTTGTGGGCTGCCCTCTATGGGATCACACAGAGTCGGACACGGCTGAAGTGACTTAGCAGCAGCAGCAGCGGCAGACTTCTCATCAAAGTGAGTAGGACAGAATACAATGGACTGACATCCTTAAAAATTTAAGTATTTAATGCCACTGAACTATACACTTTAAAAATATAAATTAAGATGGTAACTTTTATATTATGCTCATTTTACCATGATAAAAAATAAATAACAAAAAATTCAATCTAGAATCCTACATTCAGCAAAAATATCTTTCAAAACTGAGCATGAAATAATGCTAAAAAATCTCTGAAATGTTATCAGATTTTATCAGATTATCATGCCACATTATAACAAAGAATGTTTAAAGTTCTTCAGATAAAATGACTAATGATAGGAATTTGAATTTTGACTTAGGACGAATGATCATCAGAATACGAAAATAATTTTTTGATTAAAAAAATCTTTTAAAAAGATAATTAGATGGATTAAAGTAAAATTAATCATGCTGTTGCTATTGTTGAGTCACTAACTCGTGTTCAGCTCTTTGTAAACCCGTGGATTGCAGCACACCAGGCTACCCTGTCCTTCACTATCTCAGTTTGCTCAGACTCATGTTTATTGAATTGACAATGCTATCAAACCATCTCATTTTCTGCCACCCTCTTCTCCTTTTGCCTTCAGTCTTTCCCAGCATAGGGTCTTTTCCAATGAGCTGGTTCTCATCAGGAATTTAGTGTTTACAAGATAATGAAGAAATACATAGATGACAACATAGCATAAAGGAAAAGAGGTGAAAGGGAAGTTAATGATGGTGAGATCGTTATAATGTCAATGAGGAGGTATGTGAAGTTGCTCAGTCGTGTCCAACTCTTTGCGACCCCATGGACTGTAGCCTACCAGGCTTCTCCGTCCATGGGATTTTCCAGGCAAGAATACTGGAGTGGGTTACCATTTCCTTCTCCAGGGGATCTTCCTGACCCAGGGATCGAACCCTGGTCTCCCGCATTGGAGGGAGGCACTTTAACCTCTGAGCCACCAAGTGCTATCTAAAGGTGGACTGTAAAAAGTCAAAGATGTTTATTGTAAACATAAGAGTAACCACTAAAATAATGAAACTAAGAAGTATAGCTAATAAGCCAATAGAGGAAGTACATTTGAATTAGTAAAATTACTTGATTAATTTTTTTTAAGAAAGAAAAAAAGAATAAAGAATTGGTAGACAAAATAGAAAACAAATATCAAAGTGGTATTTAACTTAAGTAATTAAGTGTTTAACAGGTAAAACATTTAATGTTTAATTAAATGTTTAACTTAAGTAATTAAATGTTATGGTCAAAGCACTCCAATTAAAATGCAGAGGGAGTTCCATGATGGTCCAGTGGCTGACTCTGCACTCTCAATACAGGGGGACAGGGGGCCTAGTTTCGATATCTGGTCAGGAAACTAGATCCCATATGCCACAACTAAGAGTCTATACGCCACAACTAAAGATCCCATGTGCTGGGAGACATTGTCCAACCAAATAAATAAATACATATTTAAAAAATAATAATAAATAAATAAAATTCAGACATCATAAGATTTGATTTAAAAAAGACTCCAAACAAAAACAGAAGCCACAACTGAATCCAGATATATGTTACCTACAAATACTCACTTGACATATAAAGACGCTGATAGGAAAAATATATTATGCAAACCAAACAAAAGAAAGTTGAAGTGGACTTAACAGTATCAGAAATGTGATTCAGGAAAAGAAATAATATCAAGTATAAAGATGGACATTTTATAATGATAATGGTTTCGATTGATCAAGGAGACATGCTGACAATAGCAATCATTTCACTAGATACGGTTAACTCTTGAACAATATAGACTTGAACTGTGCAGTCCATCTATACACAGATTTTTTTTCAATAAACATAGTACCTAGATTTTCATTTTCTAGATTTTTAAATTAACTAAGTGTGGGGGAAATTTTGTGTTCAATTAGAGCTCACAACACTGTGGAATCAAAAGAACAAGGGTTTGAGTCCTAATTCCATCCGAATGTTTCATCTTCCTGCCCTTGGTTGCATCATTTATCAATTCCTTTGTTTTTTCTTTTTTTTAACTCTACTTATTTATCTATTTTTGGCTGTGCTGAGTTGTGGCAAGTGGGGGCTACTCTCTAGTTGCAGTGCTCGGGAGCTAGAGTGGGTGGGCTGAGTAGCTGTGGCTTCCAGGCTCCAGAGCATGGGCTCAGTGGAGCATGAGCTTAGTTACTCTGTGGCATGTGGAATCTTCCCAGAGCAGAGATTGAACCTGTGTCTCCTATATTGGTAAGAAGATTTTTTTTTTTTTCTTTACCACTGAACCATCAGTGAAGCCCAGTTCGTTTGTTTTTGAAGCAATGAAAGTAGTACTTGGATTTTTGACTGCTTGGGGTTGGCTCCTCTCACATCCGAATTGTTCAAGGGTCAACTGTATATGTATATTAAATCATCATGTTGTACACCTTAAGCATACAATTTTTATTAAAAATCAATCCAGAAAAAGAAGACAGACAATATTAAATATATGCATATCTAATAACAAAGATTTTTAAATAATTAAATAAAAATGGATAAAACTGAAAGTAGAGATAGATTATGAGTATAGTCACAGATTTTAATATTCCTCAGTAATCATATAACAGGCAGACAAACCATCTTAATTGATGTTTATAGAACACACCACCCAATTAGAGTAGAATAAACATTTTTAAGTGAACATAAAACATTCACCTAGATCATACTCTGGGCCCTAAAATAGGCCTGAATAAATTCAAGAGGCTTGAAATCATACAAAGAATATTCCTTCACTGTAACAGAAACAAACCAGAATTAATAACAGAAAGTTAGCTGGGAAATCCCCAAATATTGGGAAATTAAACCACACAGTTAAAAATATACCATGGGTCAAAAAAGAAATCACAAGGGAAATTATAAAATATTTTGAACTGAAATAAAAATGAAAACACAACATAAAATTCATGGAATGAGGTTAAAACAATGCTTAGAGGGAAATTTATAGCATTAAATGATTATATGAGTAAAAAGTTCTTAAATCAATTATCTAAACTTCTGCCTTAAGAAGCAAGAAAATAAAAGTAAACTAAACTTGAAGTAAATTGAAAACAGAAATAATAAAGATGTAAGGAAACCAAAAAGTTTAAAATGGACAAATAAAGAAAAAGCTATGAAGCCAATAGCTGGTTCTCTGAATACATCAATAAAATTGATAAGCCTGAAGTTTATTCGCCTGGGACTTCCCCAGTGTTAACGCTGAATGTTCCAGATTTCAAGATCCATTCAGGTTTGAATGAACTGGCACAGTTGGTCACTCTTCTGTACCCAGATTGATCAGGAAGTAGAAAAAGAAGGTGCAAATTAACAACATCAAGAATGAGACATATTTGATCTGTGTAATTCTTTGTTGGCACACTTAACTTGGCCTTTTCAGAATGATCAGCAGCACCCTTGGTCTCTACCCAGTAGATGCCAGCAATATCCTAAATTTGTGACAAATGATGACATCCCTAGTCATTCTTACATGTCCCCTGGATGGGCAAAATGACCCTCACTTGAGACCACTGATCTGATACACATGGGTCAACTGATTAGCAACAGCAGGACAATGCAATTCAATGGGAAAAAATACACTATTGAATAAAGTGTGCTGCAACAACCATACCCTTACAGAAAGAAATGAATCTTTCACTATATAAAAAATTGCCTTTAAATGGATTATCTACCTAAACATAAGAGCTAAAATTAGGACACTATTTGTAAGAAAACACAAGAGAAAATCTTTGTGACCTTGGGTGAGCCAAAGCTTTTTTGGATCATTTTAAAAATAATACTACGCTGAGCATCATCAAAATAAAATGTCTGCTTTTCAAAGAAATTGTTAAGAAAATGAAAAACAAGCCATAGTCTGAGAGAAAATATCCACAAAAAATAACTTGTTTTGGAATATACAAAGAAATTTTTGCTGTTTTTGTTACCACTGAACCACTAGGGAAGCCTATAAAGAAAGTTTACAACTCAATAAAAGAAAAATAACCCAGTGAAATTTAGCAAAAGATTTCAACAATCACCTTACCGGTAGATATGTAAATGCCAAATGAAAGCCCATAAAAAGAGTCTCAACATCATTAGTCATCAGAGAAATTAAAACCAAAATGAAGTTTAGCTATATAGATACTCATCCAAATGGCTACATTTTTTTGTTAGATGAAATAAACTAAAAATATCTGACAGTACCAAGTGTTGACAGGTTTGTAGAGCAGCTGGAACTCTCATAAAATGCTGATAGGTATACAAAATGGTACAGCCTCTTTGGGAAACATTTGACAGTTTCCTATGACATTAAATACCACTTACCATATAACCCAGCACTTCCAGTCCTAAGTATCTTCACAAGAGAAATGAAAACATGCTCACACAATGGCTTACAGGCAAATATTTATGGCAGCATTATCATAACTGCCAAAAGGTGGAATCAGCCTAAAAGTCCACCACTGGTGTGAGTGAATAAACAGACTGTGGTAGATCCATACAACGGAATACCACTCAGCAATAGAAGGAAACAAACTGCTAACACTTTCAGTGGCATAGACGAATCTCAGAAACATTTTGTTGAACGTAAAAGTCTGACATCTGATGTAGTCTTCTACCTGCATTCTAGACTTACGCATTCTAGATTTCTGTCATTAAGGTGACAGAAATCAGGTAAATGTTTCTGGATGCTAACAGTGGAGGAGGGAGTGTACGGGATTGCGAAGGGGTGTACGGGAACTTTGGGGGACGATGGAACTGCTGAGGATGATGTGACTGTCAGCAGCTAGGCAGCAGCACAAGGTGACAAGAGGAATGAAGGTCCCTGTGCTTAGGGGGACAGACAGGTGGCAACTCTACATGGCGGCAACAGCAGCAGCAGCTGCAGCAACTCTTCAGTGAGGGCTTACACTAGGCCTGGCAGTGTGATGAACCCTTTAGACGCATTATCCCATTCAATCCTCAGAATAAACATCTGGGGTGAATTCTACAGCTTCCCATTTTTATGCATGAGGGAACTGAGCCCCAGAGAGTTTAAGTGACATATCCAAAGTCACTCCATGGGTCAGCAGGTGTCACTGATTCCCAAATATGAGCTGTAAATTAGGGACTTGTCTTGCCTCCTGCATGGAATGCTGTTTTAACTCTTACTTCCATGTGACTGTGTTGCACAGTGATATAATACCTATATTTTTCAACCCAACATGACCTTTTGCAATATAAGCCTGTGTGGTTATGCCACATGAATGATTAAAGCATTTCAGCCTAAATCGAGAGCCCTTGAATTAACCCTTTCTTGGTCAATAAGGAAAAAACACTTGGGAGTCTTTCTGTGTGTTGCAGGCTGTATTTTCTGCAAGCAGTTGCTAAGATAGAATTTGGAGTGATATCTATAAAAGAAAGGGTAAGAAAGCAGGGTTGGGCGAAGGGACCAGTCAAACCATAGTGTCGACCCAACAAAATCCTGGCAAACCCAGTGGGGCCCCCGGGGTGAGTGTTGTCCAGCAGAGTGGCCCACACAAAGCCAGAATGGCCATGCTTTTTGTATCCCTGCTTCATTCAGTCACTGATTTAGGGTTGTCTCAAAAAGGATGTGACCTTGGGCAAGGCTACTCTCTATAGCAGAGGCAGTCCTGAGATGCTAACTGCTTAAGTTCGCCTCTATCCTGCAGCTGGTGAGCATCCTTGGGTTTGCACCTGGGCATGTACCTCTGAGTCCATGGTCTGGTGCTGCTTTCAGAATGCTTCCCCATGGCACTGCAATGTCATTGAGTTATCCCAACTCCTCCCAAGAGATTTTCTTTTTTATTGGACATACTAATACTTGAAAAAATAAAATCCAGAAAGCATTGTCTTAACAAACTTGATTGGATGTTTAAAACAAAAACCTGTGGCTAATTCATGTCAATGTATGGCAAAAACCACCACAATATTGTAAACTAATTAGCCTCCAATTAAAATAAATTACTTTTTTAAAGTACATCATGAGAAACGCTGGACTGGAAGAAACACAAGCTGGAATCAAGATTGCCGGGAGAAATATCAATAACCTCAGATATGCAAATGACACCACCCTTATGGCAGAAAGTGAAGAGGAGCTAAAAAGCCTCTTGATGAAAGTGAAAGAGGAGAGTGAAAAAGTTGGCTTAAAGCTCAACATTCAGAAANATATCAATAACCTCAGAAATGCAAATGACACCACCCTTATGGCAGAAAGTGAAGAGGAGCTAAAAAGCCTCTTGATGAAAGTGAAAGAGGAGAGTGAAAAAGTTGGCTTAAAGCTCAACATTCAGAAAACGAAGATCATGGCATCTGGTCCCATCACTTCATGGGAAATAGATGGGCAAACAGTGGAAACAGTGTCAGACTTTATTTTGGGGGGCTCCAAAATCACTGCAGATGGTGAATGCAGCCATGAAATGAAAAGACGCTTACTCCTTGGAAGAAAAGTTACGACAAACCTAGATAGCATATTCAAAAGCAAAGACATTACTTTGCTAAGGTCCGTTTAGTCAAGGGTATCGTTTTTCCTGTGGTCATGTATGGATGTGAGAGTTGGACTGTGAAGAAGGCTGAGCGCTGAAGAATTGATGCTTTTGAACTGTGGTGTTGGAGAAGACTCTTGAGAGTCCCTTGGACTGCAAGGAGATCCAACCAGTCCATTCTGAAGGAGATCAGCCCTGGGAGTTCTTTGGAAGGAATGATGCTAAAGCTGAAACTCCAGTACTTTGGCCACCTCATGTGAAGAGTTGACTCATTGGAAAAGACTCTGATGCTAGGAGAGACTGGGGGCAGGAGGAGAAAGGGACGGCAGAGGATGAGATGGCTAGATGGCATCACTGACTCGATGGACATGAGTCTGAGTGAACTCCGGGAGTTGGTGGACAGAGGCCTCCGTGCTGCAATTTCTGGGGTAGCAAAGAGTCGGACACGACTAAGTGACTGAACTGAACTGATATGCTGGGTATCCAAGGGCTTCCTTTGTATGAATCCACTCGATCCTTACAACCCGATTATCACTCCTGTTTCATACAGATGAGGAAACTGAGACACTGAGAAGGAAGTTATCTGTCTAATCCCTAATGTCCTGCATTTTTCTGGTTAACAGTGCTTTGATATTATAAGCAATATTGCCATGAATAACTTTGTTCATGTTGTTAAAGAAAGTCTTTAGGATAAATTTCAAAAAGTTGTTGGGTCCAGAGGTATTCATTTTAAAACCTTGTGTTACACTTTCAAATATTTCTACTGGGAGACTAATAATTTCATTTAACAATTAGTGTACGATTCCCCACATCCCTGGTTCTTTTTCATCTTTGTCTGACAAAAACGAATCTAAACGCTACTTTAATCTGCATTTCTCACTTTTAGAAACGGGACCTCAAAATGGATTTTTTTCTAAGCACTCTTCGTCTATCACAACAGTCATCTTGTTGACATGTTCTAAACATTTACATCCTGCAGTCAGCAGTTACGGTAAATTTTGGTAAATTTACATGCAAGATGCTCCAAGTTCCTCTCAAGTGGGATGCACAAATCTCTAGAAGATGCTCCTTAGAACTTCTACAGGATACAGAGAACAGTTTTTGTTATTGTTAAGTAAACTTATAAATAAAATTACTAAGTAGTTTAAGTTATTACTAACCACTGATCAAGCTTTAGATCCATTTTTCAGCCTTTTTTTTTTTTTTTGCTCGGCTTTTTTGGGGGGAGGTTGTCTATCGCAGACCTTTTTGGTCAACTGCCAATCACTGTTAACAGCCTGCGGATCACACAGCTAGTAGCTGCCAACGCCCAGCTAGAAGAGCTTTCGACAGAGCTTCCAGGCAGGCCTTCGGGGACTCGCTGGAAGGTGCCAGCGCCGCCCCAGCCTCCGCGAGGAGCCGCGCGCCTGACACTCCCCTCTTCGGGATTCGGGCCAAGCCGCCCGCTCACATGACTTTACCAGAGGAAGCTTCCTGTCACCGCGGGCAGCGACCTGAACTCACAACCCCTTTTCCTTAGATGAGGAAAGGAGTTTCCATCCTCCGCCCTAGGAACCACAAACTTGTGACCACCATCGGAGCACAGGGGAAAAGAGGGTTTCTCTCTACCCAGACGCGACCCCTTTTCTTTCTGCTCAACCTCTGATTCACGCTTGAGCTCGTTAGTCGTCTTCGGCGCGCCTGGAGGACCCAGTCCTCCGGAGGCTCCGGACCAAGGCCAAGTCAGGAAAGGCAGGCATCCCTGCCACTGTTCCGTGGGGCCAGTCAAAGGGGGTCCGGGCGTAGGGGGCTCTGGGGTTGGGCCGGTTTCTGCGGGGCAAGTTCGGGGCAGGTTCTGGACAGGCGAAGCCCAGGGCACCCAGATTCCCGACAGGCTCCGCGCCCGGGGCCTTCGCGGCTCCTCCGCTCTTGCCGCCGCCGCCGCCGCCGCCGCTGCCGCGGTTGCTGCGGGTCGGGGAGAGCTGGGGTTGTCGCGAGCCGCGGAGAGTCCGCCTCGGCCACTGTTTTTGCCCGAGAAGACTTCCTTCCTAGGTCGCACCGTGACTCCCGTGGTGTCGAGGGGGAGTCCCTGCGGACACCTCTGCACGCAGTGGAGATGCCTCTGTTTGCCACCAATCCCTTCGATCAGGATGTCGGTAGGTGCTTCTGCCGCCCCCTGTCCAACCCCCGGCGGACCGCGAGCCCGCTCGGCCCGCTCCCGGCGGACGGTCCGGACCCCCAGGCCGGGCGGAACCCTGCCTGTTTGCTGAGGCTCTTGCTGTAAGGGTTTGGAGGAGGCTGGGGGCTTGTCGCATCTTCTTGAAAAAAAAAAAAAAAAAAAAAAA